>JAPYYV010001878.1:0-38827 GCA_030522625.1 Copidosoma aretas
TATTATACATACAAATTGGTAGTAAAAGAGCCCAAAGCTGTTGCTCTCTCTGACTACCAAACAGTTCGAGACATCCTACACCCAATTTTTTTTCCGTGTGGTTAGTTATTTGATCTAAGTAGTTCACACCTATCTCTTTCAACAAAAAAAAAGCTAAGCACACCAAGAACTTCATACTTACAAATGAATTAGTATAAAATTGATAAAATAATTAACGATTAAGTATTATCAATCACAAATAAATGTAACGATTTATTATTTGTATGTATCAAGTCTATCTATTTTCCTCCTGGGCGGTGTGGACAAATGTATGAAATAATTAGATCTTATAAGTACGAATTTCAATATTTTTAAAACATGATTTAGGTGAATTGATTTTTATTTGTGTAATTTAAAAAATGGATAAAAAAATTGGATAATACGAATATCTATTTTAAAATTTTTTGAATATGTTTTTTAGTTAATTTATTAGTATTCAAATAATTTAATGCATCAAGAAGTATAGCATATAAATTGTTTGAACACAAATATAGGAAATATTATATGTGTATCAGAAGTTACGAGTGTAATCGTATTATAAAAAAAATTTAATAATTTAGGAATTGGATTAATAGAGTATACACGAGTTTAATTAATTTTTACAATAATTGTGTAAAAACATTAAGAAATGAATATAGAAGAGCCAATGTAGGGCGATGGGGGGAAGGCAGCAAAGTCCTGTGGGCGGGAGTTGTGGGAGCGGTGTGGGGTTGAGTGAAGAATATTTTAAGTATGAATAACGGAAACAATAATAAAAGTTTCCCTTATTTTGTTGGGTGTCTGTTAGGGCCGGGGTGGGGAGGGGGGGTTATGTATGATGTCCCAGTCCTTTACAAATAACTATATCATATAGGTATAGATACATATATATATATATATATATATATATGTATATATATAATGTACAAATTTTGACATACATTCCATATGATAAATCTAATTTATAAAAAAAAGAGTATTCCGTCTCTCCGTGGTTTGAGAGGACTCCTGGCGATGACTGCCACGGTTTCTATCATTTTATAACGAAGTATAATTAAAATTTTCACATGTATTAGTATTATGTCATACAAATACATGTAAGGAATTAAAATTTTATACATTGTTAAACAATAATATTAACCAAAAAAAAAACCTAACGCGCATTTTATTGAGTGTTAAGTAAAACAAATAAATATAACTATTTATTATTTGTGTGTATAAAGTGCATCTATTTGCCTCGCAGGTGGTGAAGATAAATGAATGAAAATATTAACATATATGAAATGTATATTTCAACATTTCAACATAATCATATTGTTTAGTTGATTTTTATTTCATGAATACTTTAATTTGTTATAAGTTCTGGTCAATAAATTTTTTTAAAAGAAATATATTAAAAGTATACATGTATACGAATTTAAATTTTATTATATATTATTAAGAACATTCTAAAACTGGACAATTGATTTGAATTGCATTGACAGTAAGATTAAATATTATTAACTACATTTTTAGATCAAAAGATTAGATACATCACGTGACGTGTTTGGTATCCGACATACATTATGTATGTATAGATGTACTAAACCCATGGAGAAACTTGACCAACCGACTAAAAAAAGTTTATGCTATTCACGAAACAATCTCACACGAAACGCCTTTTTGATATTATCTTAGCCCAAGGTCTTGAGGTGGTTCGAGCATGCCTATATATTTTAGTGACTGTATAGTCAAGTAAGCCGGATGTAATGTACGTATATTAACCGATGTCATCTGTAATATTATATTTTTGCGCATTGACAATCATAACCCTATGTTTTTTGTTACTCCATGTTATATTTTAGTAAATAAAAGGAGGTGTATTAACAATGATACAAAATGGACTTTACAAACTGGCACACTTTTATTTAGGTTAAAATAAAAGGTAAATTACCGAAAAAGAAGTGGTTTGACGCTAAGGAAAGAATGAACAGAGAGGTAAAAATGTTAGGCTAAGGTGGGGTAAACATTTGGCACTTCCCGTAGTGTTGCAGAAACGTGCGCTTATTATAACCATATTTTTACCCATCATCTATTCAAACACTCCTGTTTGAAACTTTTTATTTCGTTCATGAAGATACGTATTTTAAAATTTCATAAAAAAGTTGCCTATGTTAACTGTATCTTATTAGCCCTGGGTACATATCAGTTCAATTAATCAAAAAATATTCTCCAACTTTCGGTCAAAACATCTGCTATGAAGCCCATGGGAAATTTTTATGCAAATGTTTTATGCTCGAGCTGCCTTAGGAGGGTTGAGGTGCAATTCACTTAACGATCAACATGTTACAAGAAAAATATATGTTATAGATGCATACTTTATTAATGTACGTGCCGAGTTTGCACAAAATCACGTGTACAGTTTTCCGAGAAAAAAGTTGATGAAGTTCCCCTATCTTGTCGTCTTTAACATAAGCGCAACTGTGAACTGTACAAAAAATTTTAGAGAAACATTCATTACGCCTTATGTAGCCATAAGAATCGTCTGAAAAACTATTTTGTTAATAAACACTTTATTGATGCACATGCAATATTTCAACGAAATCGGGTCGGCAGTCATGGAGATATTTGTACAAACGTAAACAAATTTTCTTCCGGCTACTATGCTTAGTGCATGCGAAAGACAAGGACGTACTTTACGCACAGTCTGCTGTTAGCTCGGCTATTCACTTGGAACAGTGACGTTTCGCAGAGTCACTTCTAGAAGTCGTTTTACTCAAAATTATGATCGACAACTTTGTATAGCCTTTCATAAGACCTTGTAATTCAATGCTATATCATTAAATTTTTTTGTTTTGAACAATTCATAACACACTTTTATCGAAAGAAGGCCATATTGACTATGATGTTTACTCCTTATTTTTTTTCACAAATGGAAATTTTGTATGCTTATTGTACCAGACAATAAGCACGTGTCTCTACGGTGCTGCCCTTACGACGAAAGTTCGAAAGCGACGAAAGTTCCTTACATTCTTATGAGCATACGTGATGAAGTGACACGTATCATCACAGTTACAGGCATGGTGCCTACAAGAAACTAGATCTCTCAAAGTATATTCTGTAATTTTCTTTAATTATATTTTTAATACACTGATGGCTATTTGCGAGTTAAACACATGCTGACTCAATACCCAGCGCTTTATGTGAATACACGTACTTCCCTTCGCCCACCCTCCCCCCACCCGGAGCGCCACAACTCCCTTATTTTTATCTCCTTGTAATATTCCAGACACAATAAGCGCTTGATTAGTTATATTTTTAATTCATAAACTAGTAGTACCATTATAATGGATCAGCTAGTTTGCTTTACCCCCCATATAGTTCGCCTTTGTTCTACAAGGGGGCGCTACCGATGCTCTCAGGTCTGAATACGCGTCACGCGATCGTATTTGAGTTCGACAGTCAAATCTAGCAATGGAAAGATTTATGGAAGAATCGATTCTTGATTCCGAGAATCGTTTTGAAAATTTCGATTCTTAGGAATTGATTAACCGACCGTAAGAAACGATTATTTATATTCTAATCGATTCCTAAGTTAAATAGTTTTCCTACCTGGGCGCAAAGTACAACTTAAGCGCCTGGAGTGCGGTTTGTACCTAAGTCGTGGATCGCGTTTTAGTTACTGAGGGCGAAAAATAGTTCATTATTTACATGGGCACATTTTGCGCCTACTACTTACTTTGTGTCCTGGAGTGATAAAGCACTCTGTGCCCGAAATTCGCGACTTGGGCACAAACATACAACAACCGCGCACTCCAGGCACTCAAGTTGTACTTTCCGCCCTAGGTAGAAAATGCTAGTTTTCGTCACAAATGTGCATTCACCAGCGCCTTCGGGCCCAGGGACAGCCGTGGTTGGATGCACATGAGTTGCGATTTCCTATTTTCCTTACCGAGGGTGTACAAGAGTTTAAAATAGGCTTGGGGTAGGAAAACTACTATTTTTAACATATATTTTTATTTTTAATTCAAATTGTAAATATTTATCAAGCATAGAATAACAGTCGTCAACTCATAAGTATGTATCAATTGTTAAAAATGTATACTATATATTTTACTAACTGAATTTATAAATAATTCGAAATAAAATTAAAAAGAATTACCATACAATTATTTTAACCACATATTTTCTGGAACAGATCCTAAAATAGAGCATGTTGAAATAATCAGACGTTAATCGGCTTCTAAGCTGATTCGAAATCATACCAGTGTAAGAAAATTAAAAACTTTTTTCAAATATAATGAATATGAATAATTGATGAATAATATGTAGAACACTAGATCAATTTTACATGTGTCTAGTATCATGTGACTAGTCTGATTCCAATTTCAAACTAAGAGAGCTCAAGACAGTGAACCTTTTTCAGGTCTTGCACCAATCGTAGCTCGCGGCTTATTGTTGATATTTATCTATTTTTGTTTATAATTGTACATAGTATCTAGATCATGATATACACTGAGTCATGGGCTACAATCATTAAGTTTGTACTTTATAAGAGACCGACCAATGTAATTTAACTCTCAAGATGTGTAAATACTTATACTTGCGCTCTTTTTAATTCAAATAATTTAAAGTTTTTTTATGCATGTGCATCACTAAAGCTAAATTAATCACTGAATCAAAAAGTCAAATATCAAGATTTGATTCTTATTTCACAAACACAATTTCTATAATCCTAACCGGCTTTGTAAACTACGAATCGATTCTCAAAAATCGACTCTCAGAACGAAAAAGTCCATATTTGAGTAGAATTAAAATGGATTTCACCATTCGTAGTCATAATAAGTCATATCCTACGCCAAGTACTTAAGTATTGCCGTCAGTGCCACTTTAAGGTGTATTTATGGATTTCATTTCCTTTTCTCTGAAAACTCAAGGCAAAATCTGTCCATATTGACAGATGATCAGAGTTAATATTTAAAAAATTATGCTAATTGGCTATATAGTTTTTACCGACACGTTACATTATCACAATAATGCACAAAGTCAAAAATTTAGAATAATTGAAAATTTCACTTAATCTTTCTCAATAATTCGAATAACAGAATATAATTAACAATTCTCAGGAATTTGTGAAACAACCAATTGACTATAATTTTTTTAGCAATAAAAGATTATTTATTATTTAAAAGTGTGAATTCGAAATCCCCTAATAAACAAAATTTTTCAAATTAAATAAATCATTTAACTGATTATAAATGTAAGATTGTTATGGACTATCACCTGTTTCGAGTCAAACAAACATTTGACCATGCAAAAAAATTCTCTCTATAATACGACTGTCACTAAACTTTGTCTTTGACAATTTTTTATAGTCATGTTACAAACAAGTACAAATAGAAAATGTTTTCTGTCGGAAGTAAATGATACTGATGAAGAATTTTCTATATTTTAAGAGAAATCCAGAAGAGGCATTGCATCAGTAACACCAAAAAACGAAAGTATTTCTAAATATTTTTGTTGAATTAATATGTCTATTGATATATTTGAAATATATGGAATAATTAATTTGTAATGTATGATGAAAATTTATACATTTTAAATAATAAAATTTTAATTCATATATTACGCTTTCGTCATTATTTTTTGTATTAAATACGTAATTGTTAATTTATTTATAAAAATACGGTGTAATACAGATTAAATGACCAGGTTTTACATACCTTTAAAAGTCATTTAATTGTAATCAAAGTTAAAGTCGTCTCGGAGGTATTTAATCTAATTTGATCTTCCATCTAATTTGAAGACAAGTTCTTGTTTTTTCAAAGTTGTTTATAATTTATTAAACTAACCACTTTTATTAAAAACTAAAAATCATCATAAAATTAATATTCAAGTCAGTCCCATAATTTAAAAATTTTAAATGTCTCGAAATTTTTTAGTATTTTTATTTTTAGAATATAACGATATGGGGAATTTGATCATTATTTAAAGAATTATTACGTTATATTAATAAAATACATATAAACTAAAAGAAGAAATCTCAAACACCAAAAGTCCATTCTTCTTTTCTTTCATATTTTAAATGAATAGGAAGTAATACATTGCAAACAAAATATAAACAAAATTTTTGGTTTATGAAGACGTTGAGAAAGGGATTATTTTATATGGTTTTGAAACATTGATAACCGAGCTTCCAATACCCTTATTAATTTTATTTGCTTTAACCTTATAAACTTTTTATAATACTTTTTATTTTTCAAAATAACGTTATAAGTGAAAGTACTACTTATTTTAAATAAAATGTACTTTTGAATAAAAAAGTCGATTTTCTAGAATCAATAATTAACGAGTAAAATTTGATAGAATATACGTCTTGCTTTTAATTTGTAGTAGCTATGTAACAGCAAATACTTTGAACTCTGTAAGTAATAAATATATCTTATCCCTCTGTATTATACATTTTTTTGTGTTGGGCATTCCATAGAAACTATTTATTCCCGCCCCCTCCCTTCCCAGACCCCCTCTGTGGTTAGTATATTTTTAAATCTTTTATATCTGAGTATGAGTTTTGATTCAGCAACTGTGATAACTAAAACAAATTTTATCAAAAAATCAAATTTCTTCTCTTAATTGAACAAAAAAAATGAGAAAAATGTGATCCCAAAAAATACTTGTATGCGTGAACACAACACGAAAAAAACGACAAGTAAAAGGACAGTGGAAAATGAAAAAACAAAGTAAGGAGGCTTAGAAAGAACGGCAAGCAACGAGACAGTCTAAAAAAGTATTTAGAAAAAGTGACCTACGACGATATCTTTGCTGGCAAAAGCAAAATATAACGATCGATAGAAAAATGGACGAAAAATTAGACGCATCTGCAGCCTAGGGAGGCAACAGCATCGATAATGCGTTGGCTGGCTGTTTGACGCAGATCGATGGAGACAGACAGAGTCAGAGTGGCTCTGTGCATAAAGTCTGAGAGGAAGAAGACATACAGGCTGGGAAAAAAAGTACAAGACGGGACTACGAAGCAGCGCTCGGAGAGATAAATCCCATAATTAAAACAGCTGACGATATAAGAGAGGAACTATTAGTGAGAATGCAAAATTAACACAACGCGTTCCCAGAACATCGTATTATTATCAAGCAGCTACAGTAAAAGAATAAGGTTATGGAAGAGGAACTACAAAATTAAAAAAGGACAACAAGTTAAGAAGTAACAGTAGTGAATTGAATCAAAATTTGCTTAGTGTACACGAAAAGCGAGAATGCAATATGGAAGCAATAAAGGATGCGTACGCAATATAGTACATTTACACAAAGGTGACAAAAGAGAGGAGCAATTACTTAAAAAATAAGATTATAATTGTTACCCTAATAGTACAAAAAATATTGTTGAATTTTTTTGAATTAAAAACTATTGAACAAAGAATTAGAACTTATTACTGAAATCTATATGCGTAATATAACTATATTGTAGCCAACATATTATTCAATTATATGAAGATACTTCATTTTCTATAGAATATAACTATTTATGAAATCTAATAACAATTTTTTCCCTCCAAAAACAGCCAAAACTGATAGGGAACAAAAAAACGGGAAAGTGCAATGATCTAAAATTTTGTCATGCCACTTTCTACAGTTATTCCCTATATCCATTAATATTTTCAGCAAAAACTGTCGAAAAATTCCTGGTGGAGCGGAAAATTTAGTTTTAACGTCACAAAATTAGCGGAAAATTATATATTAAGTACCGTTGCGGCGTGCTGACTTGGTTGTGCTAGCTTGATATAGGTATCGGAGGGTTTCTAGGATATGACTAATTTTTCAAAAAATTGTATACCTTTAATAAAAAAAAAGCGAGGTAAGTTAAAAAGATGACTTACAATAAAAAAAAAACGACTTTTTAATGCTATGTGGAATATGTTTATTTATAAAATAAAATTTTAACTTTTTCACCCCAGAGACGAAACACAATCTATTTTTGGATACCAAAAATGAGTATAAGAACCTCAAAAAAGTATAAAACATGAATTTTTTTGTCTAGCTGATATAAAAGCATGAAACTTGACATTTTTAGCCCTGGATCTTTGAAATCGGTCGTAAGATTTTCGAGATATGACTGATTACATACATTATGACTAATTACACACACACACTCGCACACACACACACACGCGCGCATACTTTTTCTAAAAATGGTATTCTTCCACTTTGAACACTGTATAAGACATTTCTATCCTATTTCCACAAAAAAATTTTTCCCACACAAAGCTTCCTTTATGAGAACGCGGAAATATGTATGAATCTTTTTATCATCACAATCATCCAAGTTTTTAACGGAGATGTGACTGATTTTCCAAAAGTATCTGAGTGTTTCTGTTATAAAAACTAAAGAAAAAAACATATCAAGATGATTCAGAATGAAAAATGATGCTTTTTCAAAACTTTATCGGATGTTACTATTTAGAAATTTAAATAAGGTTATTTTTAGCCTTGAAAAAAATATATGTTTTTTTACCATAAAAATCATTATAAAAACCTTAATCAGGTATAAAACTTAAATTTTTTTCTGGATAGTTGATAGGACAACTAAAAAAATTCATATTACTTCTATTACCACAACTCTTGTATTTTTAACAGAAATATGACTAATTTTCCACCATAGTCTTAGTATTTTTTTGATCAAAACTAAGCAAAATAACTTATAAAGATGATTCGAAATGTAAAATACAGCTTTTTGTAAGTTCTATTAGATGTTGCTATTTTAAATTTTAAGTAAGATTTTTTAACCCTTAAATAAGTAAAAAAATAAAAGTTTTTAACCATAAAAATTGTTTTGAAGTCCTTAAGGTGGCTCACACCTAATATATAGCTCATATTGTGAATACGTTATTATAAATATTTATTAGTCGTTATAACAAGTTTCACTTAAACTGACAATAATATAGCTAATGTTAAAAATCGTGTGATTTTCATTATAAAATTTTGTTGTCGAATTTTTCAGATGCCGAGGATTGAAAGAAATTCAACAAATTAACTTAATCTCTTCCATTTTACATGTTATTTTTAGATTTTTGGGCTTATTCTCTTCTTTAAATTCATTAGGAGTCACCGACATAAAATTTGCAAATACTTTAATAAGTTTTCCAGAAAATTAAATTGTTTACATAGAAATACGAATAATACGTAAACGATTGATTTTTTGCAAAACCTATTGAAGTATTAGCAGATTTTATGTCGGTTACTCCTAATGAATTTATTTAAAGAAGAAAATAAGCCCAAAAATCGTAAAATAACATGTATAATGGAAGAGATTATGTTAATGTAAGTTAATGTAAGAGATTTGTTGAATTTCTTTCAATCCTCGGTATCTGAAAAATTTGACAACAAAATTTTATGATGAAAATCACACGATTTTTAACATTAGCTATATTATTGTCAGTTTAAGTAAAACTTGTTATAACTTCTAATAAATATTTGTAATAACGTATTCACAATATGAGCTGTACATTAGGTGTGAGCCTCTTTAATAAGGTATGAGACTAAAAAAACTTTATAAACAGCTAAAAGAATTGATAAGAAATTTATGTAAATTATTTTGTCATCACAACTCTTCAATTTTTTACAGACATACGAGTGATTTTCCACAAAAATCTCAGTATTATTTTTATAAAAACTAAACAAAATAACTTATTTAATGATTGAGAATGAAAAATAGAGCTACTTTAAAGCTCTATCATATGTTACTATTTAGATATTCGAACTAAATTTTTCAACCCCTTCAAAAGTTAAATGTTTGTTTTTTGACCGTAAAGATTACTATAAAAACCTTAGCAACGTATAAAACTTACATTTTTTCTGGGCCACCTTAAGGATAAGAAAAAAAATTTCAACCCTAGAATCATTAACAGAAACACAAACACGCACAGACGGACTTTTTCTAAGAATGGTATTTTTTTACTCTGGACACTGCGTAAGACATTTCTATCGTATTTTCACAAAGTTTTTTTTTATAGATGCTAAGCTTCTTCTATGAGAAAGCTTAAAACATTGAATCTTAACCTATACATCAGCAGTATGTTACATTAGCTCGGAAAGTCTACTTCGCGAAACTTTCTTGATGCACCCAAACAAAATCGATTTTTCCCGTAAGAAACTGAAAAATTAATTTTCATTTTACCAGTGCAATAGTTTTTTCCGATGAAAATGGAAAAAAATGTTTTCCTAACGTTATAATTTACTTAAAGACGCTTCAAAGAGCTGAGTTGAAATACAATTTTAATGCCGTTTTTACTTAAACCAACCGATAGTATTCGATTCGCTTTAAATAAGTACTGCAGTAGTTTTACACTTTTTTTCAAGGGGAAATTTCCTTTTGTATTGTTGGCGAACCTCTTACTTTTTGTACATTAAAAAATGAACGAGAGTAGGTGGCCATGCGTATGCTTGATGATGGGTAACCGAGGAAAATAAACTTGAGAAAATCAAAGAGAAATGTAGAGGGGCTATAACTAATCAGGGAGTACAGAAAACTGAAAGGTAATTAACAACTCTAACTTCTGTAAGTATTATAAAGAAACTAGGTGGCTCCGCTCCCTGCACGCTTCGCGCGCTACCCCTAATATTCAATGAAACTTATTAATTTTATGATTTTCAAGAAGAAAAAAATTATATTAGTAATCCTTGAATGCGTCACTATGATTTTTATTATTTACATTATTTTTTATGGCATTTAAGTCTCATTTTCAAATTGCCCGCTGATAATCAGGCTCGATTATAAAATGAAAATAATATAATTAGTTATCTTTTAATGCATCATTATAAATTCTATTAACTTATATTTTTTTCATGCAATTTTTCAAATCTTATTGTCAAATTTATTCGCTCTTGATCAGTCTCGACCAACTACGCAACCAATAGAAAGAATACAGTTACGTGATAATCAATCTTTTAAGAAAGGATAAAAGAATAAACGGAGAGAGGAAAATATTGAAAAAGGGAAAACTTAGCCGGGGATTTGAAAAAGCAATGATGTACGCTGAGATATGTGAATGTAGAAAGGACGAAACAAAAAGGGTTCAAAATTGTAGACTGTAGGCTCTATAATGAAAAAAAGAGAGCATAGAGCACAGGTACTAAAAATATCACAAGGGAACTGGTAGATGTTCCATGTTAATATATAAAGTCTTTTGAAAATATAGGTAAATCAGGTACTGCAACGCTAAGCTTAAACATGGAAAGATGTTTGCGCTATAAATTTAAATATTATGTCAATGTAAAAAGTAATTGTTACGTATTACTATGTTAAAACATAAAAGTGATTGATGCTAAACTCTGTTGTACCAATTTTGTATAAGATACTATCCGCTAAGTGTAACCGCCTGTACTGCCGCCCTCATGGCTGCTTTCGAAAATGACTTAATGCATGTAAACAATGTCAAACTGTACTGTGGAGTGGGCAAAATCGCTTTGTATTGAATTGTTTTGTTTTTTACAATATCAAGGCGACGGTTTGCGACCTTTCTAAGTAAGGGAACCTGTGCACTATGCAAATAGGGCTAAATATTGTGCAATCATACCTCCTAATAATGATAACACTGTAATTCTTGCACTATTTTTGAGGTTATCTGTTCTCTGTGGCGATCCAAATCCGATAAACATTATTACAAAAGTGAGTTAATGAGATGTACGAGTATGTGTTGGTATAATTAATGTTAGCATCACTACTTAATATGTATGGATACTTAAAATGTTAGTACTATGTAGCTGTGCTGAATTTACTTCTGTTGATGAATGTTAATTTCAAAAAACTACACAGCGCTAACATTATAATATCTACATAATCATTCTAGTTCTATAGTGATCAGAAAGTATTATCGCACAATATTTAAGCCATTTCCAGAATACACAGGTTCCTTTACTTACGGTTAGAAAGGTCACTTATCGTCTTCTCAATAACGTAAAATGTGACAAATTCGATACAACGCAATTTCACTCACCTCCGCAGTGCGATCTGGCTTTGTTTATATAAATTGAGTCGTTTCCAAAAGCGGCTACAAAGGCGGCAGTACTGACGGTTACTTATTTTCCCTTTGCCAGAATTAAATAAAAATTTTGAAAAGTTATCGTCTTATGAACGCATATTTATAGTTAATTTTAAAATTTTCCAAAATCACCAAAAAAGCTCTTAATTTTTTCTGTAATAATAATTGTATAAATAGTATATACATACATACATATGTATTAATCTAAGGCTCAAATACTGATTAGAGTCATTCATTACTATAGATCAATTGTCAACCATTCAAAGGGAAAAATTACCGTACATCAGATGGTAAATAAGAAAGAACAAAAACCAACCTTTGCGTTTTTCCAGCAGGGCAGCAGTATCAAGGCAATGTTGGGCAGGTGTTGCCGGGCGCGCGAGTATGAGAACGCGGAGCTGTATGCGTGCGCAGGCTTGAGAGTAGTATGAGTATGTGGGCCGCGTTGAGGAGAGCTCCGAGGGACTCGAGAGTGTGTACTGTACTGCGTAGGGAGAATGAAATAAGTTAGTGATCCGAGCGGTCACGTCGTACACGACGGCTGGCGTAGCATTCCAAATGGGGATTGCAAACTGTGTAACTATGAATAAGTATATTGAATAAACACCCAATTAACTGAGTACATACGTGTTGATTGATTTCTAATCGAACCATTAGCACATACACAACAAAATGGCGATCATGATGGGATTATTTTTCAATTGCGCGAGTTCTCGAGGTGAAGTGTCGCAGACCACGAGTGTCGTTGTGGCGCGGTCAACTTTTTCTTGCACATCCGTGCCCCCGTTCGCGGTGGCATAGCTTGCTATATAGTTGTTTTTCCATCATCCTTTTGATGTGGTTGAAATTCAATTTCCTCTTCTGGTGAGCCAAGATGACTACAACGGGACAAAATACAGTACCTCAAACTACAATAACAACTGCAGCTACATTCAAGCAGTCTCCATCACTACACGTGGAGCCTTTCGACCCCGGAACTTTAGAATGGTGCAGGTGGCTACAGAAACTGGAGGGAGTTTTAACAATAATAAAGTCGACACAGCAGAAAAAAGTGCCGCATTTACTACATTACATAGGTGAAATCGCATTTAATAAGTTTTGCAACAAAATTGGAGCGAAAAATCCTTACGAAAAATCATACGATAATGATTACATTTTTTATTAAGTTTAATTTAAATATTAGATTTTTTGAAAAAACTGCTTTGCCCAAGCATGTCCATTTTAATTGTACACCTACGATTTGCGAGATATCCGTCAACCGAGCTGATATCAAGATGCTACGCGTCTATTAGCCAATAATTTTATCCGTCTACGGGAGAAGCTATGCGTAGGACTGATGTTTTTTTTTTTAATTTAAATACTTATGTATCGTGTGCGGATTTTGATATTACATATAACTTAAATTGATTTTCTTATCATTTTCGGTCATCAATAAGAATAAATTAATTTGTATAGCTAAATATATACTAACATACATTTTTTAGATTGATTCATCTCAAATTTACGTGATAATAGATATTAGCTATCAAAGTCATCATAAATTAAGTTAAATCTTGTTTATTTAGACGTCATTTTTCATTTTACTTATTGATACTGTACAACAGCTATAATATTTGTTAGCAATTGATCAAAAACTGTAATCTACTTCTGTACATCTTATATGAGTTAGTGGGTAACGTGCAGACAAACCTTGTATTAGTTTTTTTTCGTATATAATTTGAAGTTTAAAGTTTCTGTAACTAATAAAGTTCATGTAACTATAACAGATTCTTATTTATGAATTTACATTACTATCCAATATCTATTCTATATACCGTTTTAACAAAGTTTTGAAAACCACTTTTTTATTATCAATCTCGTCTTAAAATTGCCTTATAAATATTTTAATATTTAATTAAAATGTTGCATCATTGAGATAGAGAAAAATTGCTTAAGTGTTAGATACATCTTCTAATTTAATATTAGATGAGCCGGCAAAGATTGCAGCTATGTATGGTATCGTTTTTATATTCTTTGGCACGAATAAAGGAAGAGGGTAGGCTAGGCCGCACAGAAAGACATTTTTCATCCAAAATTGCTTAACATAATCTTTTATCACAGATTTTTTTTACTTTGACTATATTTAATACTTACTAGGTATACAAATTTCGTGCCTCACAGTAAGTGATTTACGCAGTCTGTTTAATAGTGGATGAGTGAAAATGTTATAATTTACCTAGATTATTAAATAATTTTTCAACGTCACGTTGCGTACGTTATCCTAATGTGGCATAATAACTATAGGTGTACAGAGGATAAGAGTATCATTGCGATGTTTGTTAATTATCGCAAATTTCCCATATCAGATATTATTTACTATTTTTAACCATATGGATTCAGAATACATGCAATCTACAAAAGTGTGCAGGTATTCTGCGTTAGACATTACTACACAAAGTTGCGTTCGACCATTAATTTTTTGATTTTCCTGAATTAAGAAATTTCCGGACTTTCATACTTTTAGTGCATGCTCATACAAGCCCTTCCATCTATTCTAAATCCTACCCAAGCCTTAATCCATGCCGCAGGATACTTAACTAAAGCATTTTGTATTTTTTCCGTGTAAGATATGTACTGTTTAAGTTTAATGAAATCCAATAGAAAATTAGTTATCGTAAGATTAGTTTTAGCAGCTGCCATCAATAATATCAACGAAATTTTTCATTAAATTATGTGCTTAAGTGACAGTCAGAGCCAATCTTATCTTCCACACACGTTCGCGGTGCCAATATAACTTCACCTAGCTATAAGATTTATCAATATACTAACGTGTCATAGATAACGGAATCGCTGAGACAAAAAGACCAAACCGCAATCGACATTTTCATATGCAGTATGTTACGAGTCAATTTCCCAACCTTAAAGCAGTTCTATCGGTAACGGAAATAACAATGAAAACGAGACGAAAATTTTCTTTACGTGTAAACTAAACCTCGAAAAGAGCACTGTCAAAATTTGAAGGCATGAGGGTTCCTTGAAGCCGAAAAATTAATATTTTACTGTAACGTATTTTAACACGCGACTTTATGAGAAACAGCACTTTTTGAGCCTTGTAACTCGTATATCTCGCTTATTAAAAATTATATTGCAACTAAACTTTTTTCAGAGATGAAAGAATATCCACACAAGAATATTCAAAATAACTTTTAAAAATGCTAGGAAGATCCCTATGAGATTGAAATAAATTGATAAGCTAACTAAAAACTACTAAAGATTATGTTTTCACGTAAGCATGAGAAGGACAGACGACACGTCCAACAGTCGTATACACAGTATATATACAGCACGTACTATAGCGAGGGATAGAACTCCCTTAAGTCAATTTCCAAAGCTTAAGTCAATGATGTACCTTTTCAGATAATGACCATTTTTGTCCTCATTCTCTAGTGACTTATTGTAAAGTCTTTTTTAGAGCTTTATCACGCAAGGCAAGACTCAGAGATGGGTAAAGACACAAAACTATTTTTTTTATGACACGACACCTGTCATTCATATAACTTATGTCATTTATGTCGTAAATTTAATGAACATGATTTGAAAATAGTTTGTGTCTACATGCGTGTAGACCCCGTTTTGCATCCGTGCTATCAGTTATATAAGATCACGTGAGAAAGAACCATGCCTGTTATTTTCTGCATAGTTGAAAGATCTAACCGTACGTACGATTTTTATCGTTGTTGTTAAATTCTGTGTATCGTGAGGCATAGTGACGGTAAATGACTCGAAATTAAAGTTAGTCTACAGGCTGATAATGGATATCAAACAGTGTATAGTATTAGCGCAAGAGGGGCGAAGGGGCGCAAAAAATTTTTAATTACTGAAAAAACTGGATTTTTTTCTTTTCTTTAGGTGCGTTGTAAGGATGCTGTAAGAGGACTAACTGTAAAGTGCGATAGTGATGAACTATATTATATAAGCAAAATGGAGGGCTGTGTGGAAGGGCGTGGCGAGGCGTGAAAAGGGATGGAGATAGTGCAGAGGATGTGCAAGGCTTCTTGAAAATGTGTGGGAGGCGGGGCTGTGGAGGAAGAAGTAAGGATAAACCATTTAAAATAGCGAAAAAAAAAAACAAAAAAGAAATGTCTTTTTTAATGGTGGGCTGTGGGGGTATAGAGCAGCGTGGAGGAATAGGTGTACTAAATAAAAAACAGGAAACCAATCATAGGTTTGGCATATTATGAGAACTATGGATAATTTGTAACAAGCTGGGGGGGGGGGGGGGGGGGGGGGTATAAAAAAAGTGGGGGGGGGGGGGGCGTATCGGGTATAAAAGAATGAGGAGGTATTACTTTTGCCCCACTAATCAATTATATAATATATAAAGACGTATTTATTTATTGAGTATGAGATTTATGTATAGAATTTGTATGTTGCTTGCAAGGGGTGTTGAGCCCGTGAAGTATTTATTTAGTCATAATGAGTTTCGTGTTTGATAATCTTTTAACCTACACTTGAGAATTTCACCATAATTTTTTGACTAAAGTTTGTCCATTTATTTTCAATGTATTATTAGCGACTACCATGAGTAATTAGTACTTATGTTGAAATGCATTAAAACGATTATGTTTTTTTATTACTCCTTAACAAAGTTCAGTAAAAACGAATGTTTTACAAATTTCATGTTATTGAACAATTCTTTCCTTTTATAAACAAATTCATATTCTTTTTATATTTTTCTTAAATTGATGAAATTCTGTAATAATGGAAATTTTTAATTTAGGATTTGATCATATTTCCAGAGGATTGTGAATTTAAGCATGTATCACAGTGCAAAACAGGAAGAGTTTATTTATTGAAATTCAAATCATCAAGCAGAAAAATATTTTTTTGGTTGCAGGTTAGTAACATTATTTTTTAAATATTTTATTCTCAAGTATTCCTTACATTTTTAAGATAGTTTGTCCAAAAATCGGCCAGAACAGAACTGTCCCAAACTCTAAAGATTACTTCGTAATAGTTCTACATATTACGGGTTAAAATTTTCTACATAAAACGGGTTAAGATTCCCCGTGCCATTAATTAAAGCATTTGGCCTTGCCGTTTATAAAATATTCTCCTTCTTACATGATTATCCATGTTTTTAGTACGTCTATATAGTGATAGAATTGGTCTCAACTTTTAAGACTTAATTAAAATTTCACAATATTTTTTGTGATATCTGTTATTTATAAATATTTCAGGAAATTTTAGTTAAAATTAACATAGATAAACTATAATTCTTATGAAAAATATTGCTTACCTTTTAATTTATATAGGTGGAGAACCACTTAACTGGTGTAACTACCTTACTACTTTCACAAAATTATATTACATGAGCTTTTATTGAAGGTAAATTTTTAAGTTTATTGATACAAGCGTATATTTTGATACTTTTTTCAATTTTGAATTTTTTATTTGGAAGTATTTTATTTTTAACTTAATTACGTATATCGGCTGAAAAATAAAGTTAATTATATAATCGGATGAGCTCTCTATGATCAAGCTAAGACGGGTTGTGTATCTATTTGTGACAAATAATAAGCATTTCTTTTTAAGTGTAAATTCTTGGCCGATTTAAACCTTAGAGCATATACTACTGGAGGAAGCATGACAATGCTGTACAACGTGACGAGGCAAACTGAGTTTTAGTAGTAGCTGTCTCCCTCTAACTTGCAATGAAACGTGATTGGGCTGGACAAGGATAACCATACACTTTTTACAGTAGTAGCTATCCTTGTCTTGCCCAATCATGTTTCATTGTAAGTTAGAGGGAGAGATATACTACTGAAACTCGGTGTGGCTCGTCATACTCCAATAAAAATAAAATTAAAAGTTTTGACAAGTTGTTTTTGTAATCGCGTCTTTTCTTTGAAGTGACTGCTGAGTTGCTCTACGGTTTATTGAGCTCGAAGCATAATTCAAAGTGAAATGAAATTTTCAAAAATTTATAATTTCTGCCTATTTTAAAATTTTTTTTATTAGACCCTCTTAGAAATTTTATCATCAACCATGACCAGAAAAGATCGATTTTTATTGACCCCCAACAGAATATTAGAAAACATTTTGACAGAAAAATTGTCGAATAAACGCTTGATTTAATAAATGTTTTATGAAAGTGATTTACCCCGTTACAATCAATCATTTTGGAAAATCCAAAAACACTTTAAGTTACATTTTTAGTTTTATTTGTAATAACATTTAATTTTTTTATATTTTTTTTAGAATTTTTTGTAACAAAATCTGTAAAAAATAAACAATTTAATTTCTTAAAAAAGAGAACCTTCAACCATATCAGCTTTAATTACTTCAGAAATTTGCATTTTCTTCAAACATACATTTGCTAATTTTGTAACGTGAGATACCACCTTAAAGTGTGTCGGGCTGAATAATTACTGATACAATAGGCATAAATAATGACGACTGAAATTAAATGTAAAAAATTTATTTCTTAATCTAAGGTAAGTGTAAACATCCTTTGTAAGGATAAATCTCGATTACAATATAAAAATAAAAAATTTGTTTCATTCATTAACTATGATTGCTTCAATACTCTAACAAGCGTATTCATGGTTTCTGAAAATTGTCTGGAGCATCAAAATATCTGTGGGCGGCTGCAATCAGCTATAAATTAGCACTTGATTATGTAGCTATTCCGAATCACCAAGTATACTGACTTCTATGCCGAACTGATGTGGCTATGCCAAGTTTATAGCGTGAAATACGGTTTTTGCATTTCTAACGATCCAGTGCCCTAGTTAAAAGATTTACACAGTCTTCATTTAACACCATCGAATCAGAACGAAATCATGTTGCCAGGTATATTAATTCATTTCGTGTATAAGTGCGAGATCTAGATATAGATATACTAGCTCGATACTCAACTACTTTTTGTTAGGAACCAGCCGCTCGCTTCAGAGTCTCACTTGTTCTTACCCAAAATATAATTACGTTGAAGTGATATCAACTTAAAGTGTTTTATTGAAGCAAGCAATATGTATTGGTATATCAGCGTGCATTTAAACGCTAACTACTTTATGGTTGAAGGAAAATAAAACACACCTCATGTTTATTGCACCATGTGCTACTTTGTATATAACATAGTAATTACTCACCTACCATACGTATCTTTATATTATTCGGTCGAGTACAGCTCGTTTGTTGTATCCACGTAAAATATTATGTCTATTGCTGATTTGATTAATATTACGTGTTATTATTTTAGAATCCGACTTTACAACAATGTTATAAACGAATGGATTTTTAGACGCTTTTTTGTTATAACAGCGACTTTTCAGCGACAAATTAATAATATTCAATAACATTTAAAGTATATATGTAAGTAGTATTCGTTTATTAAAACAGATTTATCTATTATTTATTTACAAAAATCAACGGGCGGACTCGCCCTATACAAAAATAAAAAATTATATGATGATTATATAATTTTACAATAATTTATAGTCTGCTGGTGGTTAGCAAAGCACTTACTACCGAAAAACATAATCTTGAAGTTGCCTCTTCAACTCATAAATTGATTGAGAATTACGAAAATCACGAGGAAGTGAGTTTCACAACTTCCTAAGACAAGGCATGACGGAATTATAGACATAATTACGCCTCGTATTAGTTTCGAAAATCAGTCTTTGGTTTCTTATCAAATAATTGCACTTCCTGGGCGCAAACAGATCAACTACTGTGTCGCAATTTACATGACCAGAAAAGACTATATAAAAGACAGTAGTCATTATAAAGGTGCAGCGAGCCAATGTCATTTAAATGAGTTTCAGTTTGTATAACAGAGTAATCATGATCGAAAGGTTACATCGAGAGAAAAGAAAGGGCAAATTGAGATATATTTAATTTTTTTGTAAACCTTAACTTGCTTATAAAAAATTTGCAATATATATCTAAAAATTTAACCAACTTCTGGTATATGTAAACAATAATGTGTATGTACCTTATTTAAAATGTCATGAGTTATTATCTCCAAGAATAAAATATTCGCTATTTTTGATGGAAAAAAATTTTCAGAATTTTTACTGAAGTCATATAGAGGTACTACGCAACAAGATCTAAATGCAGTAAAATCAGTCATTAGCTTGGAATTTTCAGATGTACTTTTTTGCAATATCTTATTTAGAATGTGCTCCTGAGCATAAAAGTACATGTTACCAGCGTAGCATTGCGTGATAGTTGAAAATAAATTCTATTGACAAATAAAATATATCCACCGAATTATATTCCAATTTTTTTCTTACTATCAAGGTTATAATAAAGATAAAATGTCTTATGTCATTTTCGTCTACACTCGCAATTTTTTGAGTAATAAATTTTAAGTTCGATTAATTACTATTTACATGGTTTTTATTTCTCAGGAAGTACCCTAAGTAATATTTTTTATAACATCCAAATAATTTTAATGTATTGTTTGACCCTTATTTGATAGCGTTCAATAATTATCTGGCTTTTTAGAACTTCCAGAGCTTTTCAAACAAGCCTGCTCGATATTCAATTTTGCACGCAGATTGATGCACAAATCAAAAATTAACTTATGTGCAAAACTCTTTTCAAAATAAAAGAAGAACACTAAAAATGCGAAGCAGTGATAAAAATTCATTGAGATTCGTTGAAATTTTTCCGTTGTTAAGATAGCATACTTTAATGTTATTTTTAATCTATAAAAATCGTCTAAGTAGCGTTTTTTTTCTTCTTAATTCAGAAAACTTTTCATTTGAAAATTATTAGTTTCAGACAAAAAATTCATAGAACATTTTATCTTTTTTTTACTTTAGTAGCATAAAAAAAATTTTAAAAACTATTTCGTCTATATTTTCTATCTGTGTATGAAATATTCGTTTAAACTTTATAGCACCGGATTAAGAGCTGGTAATCTGTACTTCTATGTTCAGTAGCACTTTCTTAATAAGATCTTGCAAATAAATTCCATCTGAAAATTTTCCTTAGCCAATGGTTTATTTTATTGAATTAAGATCTCTTAACGCGGCACTGCTCTTTTAAAAAGCACAATTATTTTTTTTCTGGTGAAAATAACTTTTAGAATTGTGAATAAGATAAAGAAAAATGTTGTTTCACCCATAATAGCAGAGGTTGGTTTGATTTGTATTATTTATTGCAAATTTTTTTTTTTATCGGCAATTCGTAGTTTGTTACAACAAAATGTATTGTGTTCTGAACTGTTGTTATTCATAAATATGTATGCATCAATTATCATCAATTTCTTCCTAGAAAGAGGCTATTTCAACAAAAAAGCAATTGTAGTGCATTCATTTATAGCGTTGTTGTAAAGTCTAGAAAAATAATGAAACACAGCCTTGGCCTTATATGAACTAATAAAATTATCCAAATAACCGACTTAAATTAGATAACGTTTTGGTGTTGGACCACTTTAGAAAGTTGTACTTATTGTAGTATGTTATGTATCGTACTAATGTATGATTTTTTTAAAATTGCAAGTGCCTACGTTTTTCTAGATTGATGATTTTTTAAATAAGTATCTGATTTTATGATAGCGAATTTAGGGCAATGTAATACTATTTATTCAACAGGAAAATTAGTATTTTGTTTTAACAGCTGAAGTATTTTTAAACGGTACCTTTGTGGTCAACAATTTCTAATCAACTGAATTTTAAAGCTACAGAGATGTTTTTGAGCTTTAAATACTCGGCAGATAATAGGCTTTGAAATATAATACTACTTTTTCGAACTATCAAAAAATTTTTTTGGCGTAGACGGTGTTTGTCATGAATAAATTTGTCAAACAGTATAAGTGCAGTTTACTTTTTAGAATGTAAGCCGATCAAATAGAGTTTAGACTTGATTTTATGGTTTTTAGGGTAACTAATACGAATCTAATGATAATTTTCTAAAATAAAACAACCTACACACCATAAAAGAATCATGAGTATGCAAGAATTTTTATTTTTCCAAAAATATCGATGTTGCATTAGAGTTTTATGGTTTTTAAGGTCGCCTATCACAAATCTACCGGCAAATTTTCGAGAAATTTTTCCTTTAGTCCTATTAAAGTGCAAGAAAAGCAAGTTTGTAGTGGTACTTGTAAGTTTCATGGAGATAAATAATTTTTCTATATACTACTAATGCAAGTATTTTTTCAATGTGAGAAACAATATTAGGAGTCACTTAAACGCAGGGTTTCTACCGAATCCC
Source organism: Copidosoma aretas (assembly GCA_030522625.1). Classification (NCBI taxonomy): domain Eukaryota; kingdom Metazoa; phylum Arthropoda; class Insecta; order Hymenoptera; family Encyrtidae; genus Copidosoma; species Copidosoma aretas. Next base: position 22,257 of record JAPYYV010001878.1, read on the forward strand.
TAAAATACTTGAATCCTTAAAATATCCTTGATTTTTTACTTGTACATTGAAATATCTTTAATTTTTTTTACTATCCTTAAATATTTTACAAAATATTTTTTTTTTTTCTGAGAAAACTGTTAAGTATTTTTTAGCTAATCCCTCATCCCTGACTGTAGTTAAGGATCTAACTAGTTCAAGTTTTGGCCCCTATTAAGTTTGGTTTGTAAATATATTATGTGGATTAAATAATATTAGTATTTACTTATCTACAGATCTTGAAGAAAACAAATGGTTTACAGCTCTATATACTAGAGCTTCGATAAAGTGAACAGCCAACCTACTAAAGAAACAGTAATTCTATTAGACATATGATATTACATTATTAATGTATTACAAAAAATGTATGCATGTTTCCTGTAACTAAAGCGAAAATTTGAAGAATAAAACCGATATGTAACAACTTTTTTTCCAAGCCTTTCAGAAAAAGTGACAATTTTGCACATTTTATCTGACTGATATTAAGTACAAAATTTTAACTATTCCATAGTTTAAAATAAGGAGGAAAATAATTCAATTTTAGTAATAATTACCACTTACCTATATTTTGCCTTTTCATTAGTATGTAAATTCTTGTATTTTGATGCTATTAAGGTGGCCCTTCACTACCATATGACACTAAATTTGTAATAATTGTTAGAGCTGTCTGTTAAAATCGAGCAATAAAGAGATGTTGTAGTACGGTTAAGGGGTACTTCATAAGTTGACAAAAAATTATTTCATTAATTTTGCATTATTACATGCACGTATATTTCAAACTTTCAAAAAGTTCTACAAAAGACAAGAATTTTGTAGACTTTTTATTAGATTTTATTTTTGCAAAGCTTATTTTACTCCTCGATCACTTTGAGATAGGGTAGCGATTGGAAATATTGAAAAATACTTACAAGTTGTTAGTGTTAAAAAAGTGAGGTGCTATTGTTTATACAAAAACATGAAAGTACGTATATTTTTATAGACAATTGCACCTGTATTTTTGAAATTTGATATTTTTTAAAATTTCTAATGGTTATCCTATCTAAAAAACGATTGAGGAGTAAAACATGCTTTGCAAAAGTGAAATCGAATGAAAAGCCTAAAAGATTCCTGTGTTTTGTGAGTACTTCTCAAAAATTTTAAATATACATGCATGTAATAATGCAAAATTGATTAAATAATTTTTCTTTAACTCATAAAGTACCCTTTTTTCGTATCACAACGTCTCTTTATCAGTTGATTTCAACAAACAGCTCTAACAATTTTTACAAATTTAGTGCTATATAGGAGTGAAGAGCCAATTTAGAGGTGCGCTACGTGAACTGTAAAACGTCTTTATTTATTAGATTAATTATTATAAATAAATTTAAATAATTTTTAAGTCTTTACTAGAGTTATAATTAAAGAAAATTTATATTGAATTGAATTTTTTGTGCACATGCTTATTATATACCCTGTAAAAGGTTTAATTGCTTTTTAATACACTCCATTTTCGTTTGAGTTTAATCCTTTTTAGCTCATTGCTGATAGATTATAATAACATTTATTGTTACTAAAACAACAGAAATACGAATTTCTGATTCGTAGTTTGAACTCTAGTGAAATATTGAATCAGCCTATTTTTTTCGCAGTACTGAAGTATTCGAGGTACTCATTTTTTACCAATTATTCTTTGAATATGTATTTAATTTTTTTCATTCATTTAGGTTTTTTGAAATTATTTATTTATTTTACAGATAAGTATACCATTGCGTGCATATTCTAGAGTACCTAATTTCAAAATCAAAGGGGCGTGTCTTTTTAAAACAAAATGGTTGGATGTACGCTTTATCCTGAATTTTTCTGGAGTGCAAAACACAAAGATGATACTCAAGCTATTTGTCTGTGTGCAATTCCAATTTTTTACTTAAAAATATTTCAATATTTGCTTTGAACTTGCATGAATGTGGTAAAAAGTATTAATTGAAGGCCTATGCTTAGACAAGCACTCAACCACTTGCTTTACACAAATCTAATCAAGTAGTGTAGGTAAGGGGGGTTCTGGATCACTTTCTTGCCCGCTCTATTAGTGCTGGATTAGCCGGATTTCCCCTACCTGGCAGCCAGATTTTTTCGTATTATAGCACGAGCTCCTACTCCAGTTGCCCTACTATTGCTGGATTAGCTACATTTACTCGTACTATAGCACGAGGTCAGGTTCCCCTACTAGTGCCGGATTTGCTTGCCTGGATCCTTAGCAGCTAATACTTCAGTCTTACTGTGATCTACATTTAGCATCCTTAGTAGTACCTACCGGCTAGCCCCTACAGTCACACACTTTCACCTCAGCCCGCGTAGCAGGTCCTTTAAGACGCCATAAGCACATGCAGCACCCTTACAGCGCTCTATACCTATACCCATACTACCCTATACCTATAGTTCCCTATGACGCTTTTTTTTTAACTTATTAATTTTTTTCTTCAGTCATGCTCGCTTTGTGTGAGCTAGTTTTAAAAGCCTAATTTTCTTCTCGATATACAAGTATTACTTGCACTTATTTTTTAGTTGTGTACATGCATTTATGTGTATATAGTGTGTGTGTATGTATGTATGTGTGTGTGTGTGTGTGTGTGTGTGTGTGTATGTGTATTTAATATAGGTATACTTAACATTACTCTAACCGCTCTAACTTTTTCAGTCGAATGATTTTAGCACCTGTCACGTAAGGTTTTTGTGTCGTCTGCTCCGCAATGCGTAGATTAGTAAACATTTGTCTTGGATATGTCCTTTCCTAGCCTTGTTATAGGTTTTAACCGGAAAGTATTGCCTACTTGGTTTAACTGTGTAATTGATTTGCGTTAGATAATACTTTCCTAAATTATTTATTTCGATAGCAGATAGTGCACTGAGTATGCGTGTAAGACATATTGAATGGTGTGATAGAATTATAATAATTCATTAAAATTTTAAGTTACATTCAAACCGATGTCATGTGATATAGTGTCAGAACTTCTGAATATTCTAGGGGTTGTTTGGCTCTACAAGTGAGCAAAAATCTGAACTAACCTTATTATCTCTAACACTACGAACAACTATATATGGTTATGTACCTCTAATTGAGAATAATATAACTTCAAAACATGTCAAAATTATTTTTGATGTATTTTCTTGACGTTACTTAAAGACTTCTGATCATTTACAACGAAATATTTGTAAGTTATAAGATCAGTAACTTGCTCTCACAGTCTGCTCGGTTTTAGACAAAGCGTATTCAAACATAGTAAAATGACGTCTTGACTCAATTTTTGACGTTATACAACTGTAAGGCAAAAAAACCTTTAAAAATTCAGAAGTTCCTACGTCACCATCACGTTACATAGATTTGAATGATAGCATGAAGACTACGCTTCGGAAACATTTTATTCGTCGATCAATGTTTAGTAATGAATCATTAATTTAGATGTACGTTCCTCTGAGGTTACTCTAGAGCTAATTAAATGCAAATACATATATGATTTAAATTTGTATATTTTATTCAAAGTTTTTTTTATGTACAAAAAAATAGATTAACTTAAAAAATTTAGAACTGTAAAAAGAAGAATGGATGTATCGATGACAACTTTCTAATAATGTAAAAAACATAAATCTATCGCATAATGCATATACTTGTCCGAGAGACTTGATCGGAGCTGCTGCATGTATAGTATAGAAAGTATAACTATATAGTATTCTCTCTCTGCTCCCTGTCTCCAGTTTTTTGTTGTCAATACTATGCATATAAGAATTCTTACAACAGCTAGCGCATTGAGAGGGGGATGAGAGTCAACAAGAACAGAAACAAGCTGATAGATATAGCTTACTAGTATGTTCATATATGTAACGTAAAAACAGTGAAACGTAAAAAATATTCACTTTTCAAGCGAAAACGTATAAGTTGTAGATTCATGTTTTCAAATCAATAAGAGATAATAGAAAACTTAGCTCAAAGTAAAATAGATTGGCTGCTCATTAACATTTAATCTGTTCAATGCTTTAAGAATCGGTTCGGAGAACCTCCTACTTGGACAGCGTGTTGTTGTTGCTGTTGATGCTGCTGCTGCTGCTGCTGCTGCTGCAGTTGATACCATTGCTTTGAAGAAAACAATTTTCAAAATCATTTTTTGAAATATTTTGAATAAAAAATTATTTACCTGCTACTCCGGCAGTTGTTTATAGTGCACCTGATGTAACTGCTGTAAAAAAAATTTGAAAAATCATTTTTCATTTAAATCGACTTTTCCTCGCTCTAAACAGCAAAAAGCTCATAAAGACTCTATAAAGAGCGTTACATCATACATTACAAGCCAGTTATAGTTATAGTAATATTAGGTGTAGTGTGCTTGTGTAGAGTTATCTCATGTAGGCCTGAACCCAATTGCCTTGAAATGTATAATGGAACGCTCTTTATAATATAGAATCGTCATGAGCTTTTTGCTGCTTAGAGCAAGGAAAAGTCATTTTAAATAAAAAATGATGTGAAATTTTTTTATTTAAAATAATTTAAAAAAATGTAATTACAAATTGTTAACCTGCCACTGCAACAGTTGTTGTTGTTGATGTTTAAGCGAACGAATCGTTTCACGCATGGTTAAATACGCTACAGCATCTTAAGGTAGTTGAGTCTCCAGCTGCGGCTATTGCTCCTCCTGCTGCTGCTGTCGCTGCTTTTGCCAGTATTTCCTCGGCTGTGAAAACCAAAATTATTTATATGTCTAAATATTACAATTTTTTTTTTCATTACTTACTGTAGTTGTGCTAGCAGCATCACCATTGAAACTCATTTTTTTCGTTAAGGTACTATCTACAATCCTATAAAAAAAAACATTAATGGAATACCTTAAATAACAAGGATTGATCTAATAAAGTTTATACAAGTCTAACATGCATTTTTTCACGTATATCATACTTCGATAGCAATAGAAATATAACTAGTTATGAATAAAAAAATAAATTATTGTTGTAAATACAGTTATCAGTGATTGCTTGGGGATGAATTAAATTATGCACCAAATACTCGATCTTAGACAATCGAACTCAAAGTGAAAGTGTAGTTTTTACACTCAAACCACTATCACATAATCGTACAATCGTTTTTTAAAAGATTATTTTATAAACGTAAAAAATTTAAATTTATTCAAATTACTTTAAATTGAATTGAAACAAATAGAACATAAGAAAGAAAAAAGTAATCCCCTAGTGAGATTTCAAAATACATCATTCTTTATATACTAAACAGATGTTCTACTAATTAAGCTGTCGGGAACGCTGCAGGCTCATGACACTGCAAGTTCTTATTAATTATTTCTTAGTTATATCACTAATTTTGAAATAACTGATAACTATATTTACAATTAATAAAAACGCAGGAAACATAATAATTCTATAAATGATTTATCATTACTATTTAATGATAAAATTAAAGTTATGCATTAAAAATCACAAATTAATCAATAAATGATGACTATTTAAAAAAGTTTACTTATAGCATCAAGTTAATTATGAATAATAAACTCAAGATCTAAGAATAGTTTATATAGTCTTGTTAACTTACCTATGCAATTTTAAAATACCTTTACAAATTGAAAAAGAAGACGAACTTTAAAGTGTGTACACTTGCTCGAGATACTGAGCCTAAAAGGCACGTTGAGGTGTCTTTTATAAGAGTATGACAATGGACCTTTTCGGGTACCAAAAAGGACAGCGTTCAAACTTGAGAGGAAAACTTTATTACTCAGCGCGAGTGCAAGCATTCGTTTGCGGGGTAGTTTTTTAACTCTTACATATAATATACTATGATAAAGAGCAAGAAAAAAATATTGAGCCGAGCTTACTTTAGACAGCTTAAGTTGTCTATGTGTACATATCATGTTCATGCTATAAAAAAGGCTTGGAGAGAGGAGTCTTAACTTTTCATCCTATATTCAGCTATCACATACTCGTCGAGACTTGCATTTTTATCAAATGAAACATCATGCGTCCACCGCTGACTAAAAATAAAAACATAGCACAAGTACCATGATCCTTATGTGAACCTAAAAATATAAGCAACAGAAATATTTACTCACTGCATGACTAAATAATTTCAATGCCATCGTTATATTTGCTACCTCGAATTGGTAATAGCCAACGATAAAGGTGGAAGATGTACACTAGAGCGTCTCGGGAGAGAATGACGTTTCCCAAGGGAGGTAAACCGGTGCGAGTGAATTTGCATAGCTCGGAACACATGCTATTCTACCTATCTGCTCAAATTTCCATTGAATACACGCCTTCTCAGCAAAAACATTCAATTTTTTTTTATAACCACATATGGACACCGAAGAGCCTAGCGTTTGAATATCCATCCTTCTCTCATCTGTGAGGTATACCCAAATATCGTCATTTTGTCGGCAATGTACTATTAATACCGCCACTCGACCCTAGCTTTCCTAGTACTTCGTTTCACCATCAATTTTATTTTAAGCATGTCAATATTACTGATCTTCCAACAGCCTTCCGAAGTGTAAGATCTCCTTAATAATGTATAGACTTTGTAAGGGCTGCTTGCCCACAAATCTTTTTACGACCATGTAGGACCATGAGTCCTTGGTTGATTAAATAAAGCAGACATACATACATATATTCCCCTTACCTATCTATACTGCGGCTAAGAGTTTCTACTATCACTATAGTGCTAATCGTCCCGGGGTGCCTACAGCGTCTGAGCTGTACCTTGATAAGAGAGCCGACGCTCTAAGTAGTACTCCTATATACATTCCCTGTACCTAATCTTTCTGGTACATCCATAGCGCTAATTGTCTCAAATGTGTGTACATAAACGCTTGCTCTCCCGAAGCAGCCATTTGTTTTCAACGCTAGCTTACTCACGCTAGTAGATAAGCTGACTTGGATTATATGAGTGAGAAAATAGGACCAGCGAGTAAAACACTACCCGCTCGAGTAAAATAATGCCCTTTTTAATTTTTCGTCTCATCAATGACTATTTTAATATACCAGCGTACACGCTAGCTCTCTGTTAAATGCATTGTTTTCAAATAACGAACGCTAACTTGCTTTGAGTAGACGATAGGTTGAATGTGAATTAGAAGGTATAAGAGAGAGAGAGAGAGAGAGAGAGAGAGAGAGAGAGAGAGCAAATAAATGAACAACATAAATAATGCTATACGTAAAACAGTGCCGATGACTTTACATTATCAATGCGATAATATACAAGCGCAAGATGTGACCGAGAGAGCATCAGCTATGGTAGAATTTGGTTTGCTGCTCTCTGTTTATATGAAACATCCGCTCGATACAATTACTCGAGGATTTCTTGAGATTCACATGCGTACACTAAATATTAGGCGTCATAGAGCGCAGTATGATTCACATATAATTTAAAACATTTTAATGCTGCTCTGCATTTATGCAAAACATTAGCTTGATACAGTTACTCGTGGAGGTTTTTAAGATTCACATACGTACATTGAGTATTAGATGTCATAGGATTTACCAGCGTTATCAACATTATATGCTATGTGATTTATATGGAAATTGATGTAAATATAATTGGTAGGCCACGGCTAATCCATACTATTTTTTGACTCTTGGAGAAGACATAAGTAGAGCTGGACTTCCCCAAGATTTTCGCAATGTCGACTCAAGACGAGCAAAAATCAAGTAAGTCATGTACAAATAATTTATTTAGTATAAAATTTTGATTTAAATAATAATTTAAATTTTTTTCATATTTTATATTTTTATTATTCATAGATGAAAAAAAATTAGAATCAATGCTTGATCTGAAGCTGGTAGACACCGATTCATCATCAATGGAGATGTTATCGATAACAGTAGAAATAATTATTTAAAGGTACAATTCTAAAAATTCTATCAAGTATTAAAGGTTTATAAAAAAATATATTAATTTTACAACTTCATTGTATTTTCCTAGATAAAGACACAGACAGTGCAGAGACTCCACCCCAACACATCTCAGCAAAAAAGCAAGTCTACAAAAGCTGACTCCAATCATTTTTGACTCCAATCGCTCTTGGGCTGGAATCGATTGAAGAAAAGTGGATGAGACGAGCTGATCGTCATCATATGACTGGTCAATGTATAATACCGCCAGTTAAAGGTAAGTTTATTGTCACGCGTAAATAAAAGAACAATTTAATCCTATTATAAAATTAATGAAAAATAATTGGGATAAAAAGAAAATTATGTGTGTGGCTGAAACTGTTCCTTCTAAAAAAGCCACTAGACCGAAAAAAATCAAATGAACAAAAAATAAAATTTACTCAAATTAAGAATGTGAATCAAGTTTTTTTGTAATACTTATCATTTAATATGTATAAATAAAATAATAATTTCAATAAATATATGACACCACTTATTATTTAACCTTTTTCCTTATATTCATATCCAAAAACCGGTGCCAGTCCATTGTTCCTCATATTTTTTCTTTGCTATCATTCTATTTTTCTGTAACTATATCTTTTTAAAATATCATTCTTTTTTAATATATAAGCTTAAATTGAACAATAACGTTCTTTTATATGAATTTGTATGCATGAATAATCCTTTACATTAGAAAAATTAAACTCTATTAAAAGATATTCGTTTTAAGCTATCAAAATCAAACTCACGATGATAAAATTACACTCGCAAACGGTAATGTTTTAAATCGCTCGTAATTTTATACATTATTCTAGTAATTTTACTACACTTGACAAGATTAACAAGATTCGGATTATTTCTACAGTGAACGAAGAAATTGTAAACTAATATTTTTTACAGTTGATAAGAGAGAAGGATAAGTTATGAAAGCTGTATATTGATAGTTATTATTGTATAATTCCAGTACTAATTACTGTACTGCGTCACCTGTAAACTTATAACCATGAACGAAGTATTATTTCAAAATAAATTCTTATTCAGAATCTGCCTCTGATTGTAACTGTTGCTGATAAAAACTTTTTCATACAATCGAAGAAAATACAAAGTATAAAGTTATCATAGAAACATAGCGGAAAATGAAATCATTTTAAGTTATTTTGTGAGTGCTAATTTGCAGCATAAGATGGCTTCATTCATATTATATAGTACCTTTTACTTTTTTTAAAGAATGTTGCGCTCCTGAAAGTAAAAAAATAAATTGCTACTGATAAAACTTTTTATGCTCTATTGATCATAATTATTAATGATTTAATAAAAAAAATTTTACTCAGACATTTTGAAAAACCATTTAAAAAAAATCGTGGTAACGAAATTAAGGTATACAACTCAAATTTCTTTATAGGCAGCTAAAAAGATAAAAAAAAATGAATAAATATTTTTATCATTACAATTGTATAAGTTTCTAACAAAAATTTTACTGATTTTCCATAAAAAACTTAATATTTCTTTCATAAAAACTAAAAAAAAAAAATAACTTATCAAGATGATTTAAAATTAAAAATCAAGCTTGTTAAAGCTTTATCGGATGTTACACTGTAGAAATTCAAGTGAGGTTTTTTTTACCCTTAAACGAGTTAAAAAACCGTTTTCAACCTTAATGAGGTATAAAACTTCTTAGAGGTGGTCAAAATTTTAGAACAAAAATAATAAGCCCTGTTGGATCAAAATCGGTCAAATAAATCATAAGATATGACTGATTATATACATTCCATACTTATACCCACGCACACCCAGCTACTAAATTTTTTATTTTAACTAAATACGTTTTTTTGTGAAAAATTTAATGATCTTCCAGAATTCCTATCGTAAAATATCTTTAAAAAACATTAATAGCAGAGAAATTATTTTTTCTGAAAAAATTGATTTTGAATAATCGATAAAATCAATAAAAAAATGTGAGGGAGCAATACAGTGAAAAACACATATTTTTTTTCAGCAGTAATAGGAATCCAAAAACAAAAACAAGAAAAAAATTTGTATCCTAAAACAAAAAATTCCGTCATTATAGAATAGACCTAAGACATGCTGAGATATGACTGATATACATTCCCCGTAAACGCACACGCAAACCAAGCTACTAAATTTTTTTAATTTTAACTAAATACTTGTTTTCTGTCAAATTAAATGATCTCTTTCAGTTTCTATCGTAACATATCCTAGAATAACAATAAATAGTTTAAAAATCCACTTTTCCAAAATAATCAATTTTAAAAAATAAAAAAAATAAAATAAAATAAAAAATTTACATCATAATCCAATTTTTTTTTTCAGCGGTAATTAATATATAAAAAAAAAGCCTTGTTGGATCAAAATCGGCTTAAAAAATCCTGAGATATGACTGATTATATCCATTCCCTACTTACACCCACGCACACCCAGCTACTCAATTTTTTTAATCTTAACTAAATACCTTTTTTATGTGTAAAATTTAATGATATTTCAGAATTCCTATCGTAAAATAACATTTGATACCGATTAATAGCATAAAAATCATTTTTCCGAAAAAATCGGTTTTGAAAAATCGATAAAATGAAAATAAAAATAATAATATACAGCAAAACCCAAATTTTTTTTTTCAGCGGTGTAAGGAATCTGAAAACGAAAAAAATAAGCCGTGTTGGATCAAAATCGGTCGAGGGAATTTTGAGATACAACTGATTACACACACACACACACACACACACACGCGCGCGCGCGCGCACGCGCGTGCGCGCGCGGACGGACGGACGTTTTAGCGAGAGTAATGTAGATCGATTCTAACGTCCACAAAACGTATTTATAACATGTTATCTCGACATATGATTTTCCGTCCATTACGAAGCTTCCTCTGTGAGGAAGCAAAAATTGAAAAAAGAGAAGGATATAGAGTGGTAATATGCTGGTTGAATCATACAGATGAGGAAGATAGTCAAGGATCCTCGTCCCTTCTTTAAAAAATTCTTTTCATAATTTTCAAATATACTAATAGTAAAAGAAAAAGAAAGTAATAGCTCCAAGTCAGAGTCCTTAATAGCTTAGTGGTTAGCGTGCTAGCTTTACAGCCTGACAGAAAACGGGTTTGATTCTCGTCAAAAATTTTTCGAGAATTTCAATTCTTGGACTTATTTCGGTGGGAAAAGTACCCGTGGCGCCGAAAACACATTCTCCTGATTCTAGCTGACTGCAGTTTCTCCTGATAATGCCTGGAGCTGGGGGGCAATCCCTCCAGGTCGTCAGCGCGCCCTGACGCTGGGTCGGTGGGTTCCTACCACCCCGCGCCGACCCACGCCGACCCGCAGTCGCGCCAAATTTATTAAGGGGCCGCCCCACATGCCTCCCCATAAATTACGGTGGTTATTCTTCATTTTCTCCGCTAATTTAAATTTGTGTACTTTCACGGAACACCGCCCACAGCCGCCCTAGATTATATATACCTACCTACACATACCTACAGCCGCCCCACATTCTATATACCTTCATATACCCCGCGCTGTCCCACGCCATCCCTCATTTTTCGAGATACCCTCCACATACCGCCCCACATGCCACCCCACGGCCCCAACAAAAGTCAATATGCTTTAATTGACTGGTTTGAAGGGGGTTAATTGTGTAAAAATACCGAGTTGCTTGATAATTTCCATAAAGATTGCTCTACAAACCACGTAAAGAAGGAAAAAGACATTAATTATTATTAAATGTAATATAACACATCTCAAAATCCCATTTCTAGTTTTAATTTTGGAATTATTTGCCTTTTTTTTGTATGCATATTTTCAAATATAATTATTGAAGATGAAAAAAAACTAATAAAAAGAATAAATAATAAATTAACACTGACAATAAAATAATAAATCATTCGTATAAATGAATTTTTAACTTATTTTTTTTCAAAATTTTCGAATGAATATTTCTTGCCACACAATATTTTTTATTTCCAAACTATTTTCTGATTCTAATCAAACAAATTTTTTTTAGGATTTTCACATCTTGATAGTGCTATATGATTGACCGTGAGAAAACAATGGTTTTTTTAAATATAAGCCAACAGAATCGAAACTCTGCCCTTGTGATTTGTTTATGGTCATTGAAAAAGCTACAACTAAAGAAAACTGTTTTCTGTACAAAATAAAAGGGAGAGAGGAAATATTTCCAGTATTTAAAGTGATTCTCGGTATAAAAAGTTCGTTTCCTTTCTTTTTGCCAGTGATAATGTCTGCTTCAATATTAAATTCAAATAGCTGTGTGATTTTTAATCGTGTACCGTTGCACAAACCATCAGCAATACTTAAATTTCTGATCCATGTAACTATTGCTCCTACTTTCAACTTTAATTCATGTGGTGGTAAACCTTTACGAATATTATTTAATTTTTCAATTGGAAAATGTATATATATATATATTATCATTGCTTTCGTCAACTCCTTTATATGTAGCAGGATCGATGCTATAATATCTTATCCCTGCCGCTCCCCCTCTGCTTTCCACATCTCACGCTCCACCTCCCCCTCACCTCTCTCTCAGCTCCTCCCATCACCTTATAACCTATTTCACAATATACATACACACATACAACTTAATTATAAGTTCATGCATATGAATTTATAATTTGGTTTCATTTCGATTTCTCTCTTCTACATGTTTTAAGATTAACATTATATTATCAAATGTACAATAAAACAACATGAGGGTAGATAAAAAGTAGCTCTCACTACCAAGATATTGATTCTATTATATATATACATCTATCTTGCTAAAATCTATTTTTAAAGTTTTGAAAAACTTATTGAATTAATTGTTTGATAATTTATTAATGTAAATAAACAATTATTTTAACAAATTTATGAATAAAGAGTAATTCATTATTTTAAATGAAAATAAGTTACAAACTGAAATCTAGAATATAGTGATGTATAGCTTACTAACAACGGTAGCTTGTAGATAAGTCGACACGGTACACGGCTCGTATGAACGAAGTCGCGAGTTGAAATATGGTGAAAAGAGGTTTTTTTTGGAAATTGATAATTCACTTACGATACATATTTTTGAAGAGATAAAAATTGGAAATTATGGATCTAATTCCCTGCATAATGGTCATATAGAAGTATAACTTCAATTGAATTATTTTACACATGGAAGGATGCTGTCAATGGTTATCTTATATTATCCCAGAGTTATAATAAAAAATCTGGGAGTTAGCGCGCGGAGTGCCCAGGGGGTCGGAGCCCCACTAGTATATATATATATATATATATATATATATATATTTCTATATTATATAGTTATTTTTTTGGGTTTGTCCACAAATTTAAAATTTAGTCAATTATACAATATCAATTTCAATATTTATACATGAAAATATTTTGATTTCAAGATTTTTCTACTAGAATTTTTTAGTTTTGATTATTATTTTGTATCAGATGAATGATCAATTTTTGTATTTGTGTATGCAATCTCATGATAAATATATTAATCCGAAGGAATATTTTATATTTATTACGTGTATATATGTGTTACATTACTAGAAGATAAGATACAAAAAAAATTGATGATCGATTTGTTAAAAGTTAAGTTAACTCTATTACTATCATTACTATCATCATTTTGAAACATTTTGTCTTTGAATTCAAAGAGTAAAAATATGAATTAAAATAGTAAAATTGAAACAATAAAATAGAGGCATACTTTTTCATTTGTCGTGTCGAGTGTATGAACACAGAAAAGAGGGGAAGTGATGGTGAGAGGTCTCAGATTACTTCATTTAGTTGCAGACATCTTATTGCCAAGTTTTTCAAATACTTACCCCAAAAAATCTGCAAGGAGTTTGTTTTCAAAAACCGTTCTCTTCATAATTTTATATATTTGGTAAGTAAATGTAGTGATATTTATCCGTATTCTTGTAAGCAACAATGATTTAGTAATAAATTTGTTTATAATAAAATTAAATTTATTGAGATAGTTAGTTTTTAAAAGTCAGTTTTTCCCCACTGTGCGATACTGAAAATTTTAAACCACTAAAATTAAGCTCTTTTTTATACTGCACATATTGATTAATACTTTCGGTGTTTTTCTCTACAGGATGTAAAGCAGATAAAACTGCCCATATAAAACACTTATCATCACTGTTCTTCACATTGATACAGGCTCTCTTATTTTGGATAACATGTGGTAATTCGAGGTATGAACTCCCTTTCATTGGATTGAACTTATTAATATGAATAGTTAAACTTGAAATCTGTTGCAATGACCAACCTGAATCTCTTTCTTCAAACTCTTCCATCTGTTGTTTCAAAGGTTCACTAACATTATCATACATCAAACCACTCACTGATATTAGTTGATTTATAAATTGGAGAATTTTTAGTATTGAAATATTTAATCTCAGTAATTTTACTATCATTCTTTTGTATCATATATTCACTTGAAAGTTCAACGTTAACTTTCAAAGCACTATATTCTTGGAGAGCAGCCATAATCTTTTCTTCAAATAAAAATCGTGCATCATCCAAAAATGAATCAATGTCTATATGTGCAATATTTGTGATGACGCCTGATCTTATACGTCTCTCAAAAGCTGACATTAAATCATCCCACTGAACAGAATTTTGAGGTAGTACTGTTGTGCCTGATTGTGGTCTTAACTCTCCTCCAGTTTTGAATAGAAATCTTGTTAATTTGTTTTTAATGCTTACCAAATTAGCTGTTAGCGCTATACATGACTGTCTTTTGGATCTTGCTAATTTTGGTGAAGTAAGCAATTCTTCTAATGCAGCAATCGCCTCCAAAGATAATTGCAACCATCTACGTAAGTCTGAATTATCTACATCCATGCTGGCTGCATAATCTAAAGAACGTAGCAGCATTTTCACTGTGAGCTTGAAATATTGCAGGTCTGCCATGGTCCTGATGCTCTAAAGTAAATCCTGAAAAGATCGCATATTAAATGATTAGATCTATGAGCTTGAATATTTAATTTTCAGCTTAGTGAAGACAACTTCGTAGCATCCTCTTAATATTATAGAATATAATAAATAGAATGAAAGTGGAAGGGAGCCCCATCCAGTGCTCCCTTCCTGTGTAGTACAACCATATCATGTAACTACTCCATGAACTTTCTTTCTTTCTATTTTTTTTTTTAACTTTATTATAATTTTAAAATGGAAACTACATTAATATTTCAAGGTTCATTCTCTTATCTCTTTTTCCTTTCATTTGGTTCAAAAGATTTTGATTCTTAATCCTCGAGCAGTCGACGACGGCAAATTACTTGCAAATCTTGATCCGATGATCTTGATGGTAATGGTGATTTTGAAAAGATTTCATCGATGAATCGATCCATTATCTCGTCTGTTGTAAACTTCCAGCTTGATGAATCTATCGGTGATAACAAGTGTGAATAGGGAGGAGGAGACTGTTCTTCTTTTTCGTCCTTCTCCTCATCAACCGTTGAAACCGCTTGGGTAGGCAGATAGTCATCATTATCAGTGTTGTAGAAATGATTCAAAAATACATCTTTTGAAATAATCTCCTCTATCACCTCGAAGTCTCCATTCTCAAATGAATCTTTATATGAAACTGATAAAGGGGGTAGAGCAGTTTCAGTACACCTCTCTCCCCAGTACTCATCCATGATTTCATTAGGATATATAGCAAAACTTGATGATGTTAATGGAGATAGAGTTACCAAGCCAAGATCATCTTCGTCTGACAGGACGTGTTGTCAAAAATCCTCTTCACTCATGATTAACTTAAGAAATAACCTTATGCTTACAACCACAATTATGTAAATTAAATGTTAATATAATATACATACGTAAATGTACATCCTTTTTCGATGATACTCGTTGATGTTCTCCCGACTTGCTCCAAGTGAAGAATGACTACTCTAATGCTCAATCACACCTTATATCTGCTCTCGCTGGAGTGGACTGCTGCGCAGACGTAGTGAAGCTCCTTGGATACTGCTGCTGCCGATGTGCTCTCGATCAGCTCGGGGCGATGAATGACTGCTCTGGAGTTCAGCGCTGCCTTATATCTGCTCCCGCTGGAGTGGGTGAAGCCGTAGACTGCTGCGCAGATGTAGTAATGCTCGTTGTCCCTGCTGCTGCTGCTACCGATGTGCTCCTGACTTGCTCCAAGCGAAGAATGACTGCTCCGGAGCTCGGTGCTGCCTTTTATCCCCGTGTGAGTAGAGTGGGGGTAATATGCGCATGCGCATTTAGCTAAGAAAGGTGGGGATTAACCCTTATATAAGGAGTCTGCAAGCCGCAGAGAGGTCACACCACTTAAATGCCTATATGTATAAGGGGAGTGGAAGCTGTAGAGTCGTCAGTCGTCAGCGAGCCCTCGAACTGGAAGGATCTCTTGGAGGAAGAGTAGCTGAAGCAACCAACGATGAGTGGAAGATCTGCAATACTGCGAGGAACTTTCTAAGCATGATGGACTATATCATCGATCTTTAGGGCTTCAAGACGTCCGCGTCGTCCAACATCTTCGTGTTGAAGGAAGCCGCCATTGTTTCAATTCAAGATGGCGCTATACCTACCGTTTACCATTTCCAAGCACCGTGTACTTGGTACAAACTATCAGCTGAAGAACGTAAAACCAATCAGTGGTTAGAA
>JAPYYV010001879.1:0-28119 GCA_030522625.1 Copidosoma aretas
AGTCGACACCTTAATACCTCGTGCGCGTTTACCTCGTAAGATGGCGTGTACTGCACGGTATTTCCACGTGTAGGCACATCTACCGTCTGTGTATACTACTCAGCCAGTAGAGCTGCACTCACACGCTCTTTTGACCTGCGTGCACGGCATTTTCGGGTGTAAAGATAATTAGTCGTGCTGCGTTGTTTATACGTGATAAAATATATGCTTTGTTGTTAAATGCAAAATAATTACGTTATTACACGTGCATAATGTGAATATTGGATCCTGCTTTCGTCACCTGATTGTCACTAAGAATAAACATGTAAACAAAAACTTTTTCCGTCTTCTAACCTCAAAAAAGCACTGTCACCACTTGATTTTGGGTATTCAGACGGAAAAATAGTATTCGAAACTCGTAAGTTAAGGCTTATTTACGAACCTCGTAAGCCTCGCAAACATCGTAAACTTCTTGGTTCGTAAATATGAGCCTTTCCGAACTCGTACGAAATATACTGTGAATGTTATAAGTAGACCCGTATTGTGATTTTTTTACTGATTGTATATTTATTATCAATAATATTTTTTATTTCTTATTTGTATTTAACAAAACATTTATCCATGACAGTACTGAGTTACTTCATTATCATATACTGATTTAGAAGTCAACATATATATTATACGTATATGTGCACAACGCCGCACAACCACTTCTCTTTACACCCGAAAATGCCGTGCACGCAGGTCAAAAGAGCGTGTGAGTGCAGCTCTACTGGCTGAGTAGTATACACAGACGGTAGATGTGCCTACAAGTGGAAATACCGTGCAGTACAGGCCATCTTACGAGGCAACGCGCACGAGGTATTAAGGTGTCGACTGCACTGCCTTACACAGTTCGAACCTTTTTCCGTGTATACTTAGCGGTACGTACAACGGTAGATGATATACTTAGAAGTTGACCTAGGGTACCGCACTGTTTATTTACGTTTTCGTCAAGAAACATCTTGATTCACCGGCAGTTAGTTTTAATTTTCACATACTGTTCTTTCATTCACTATCACGTCTGTATGTATGTATGTATGTCTGTTGGTATGTATGTATGTCGAGAATCAAATCTCGCGATAGAGTTTTCGGACACTTTCTGACATCCAATCAGGCTAAAATTTTGCATGCACCGTTGGTTTCGATTACAATGCAATAAAGTATATTCAATTTAGTAGTAAATCCAATATTGCCACCACAATAAAATGGCGGACCAGCTTTGTCTTTAAAACCCCAAGAATATGGATATCATAAGAAAGAGCTAACGAGTAGAAAACAACAAGCTATAAAATGTTATTTAAAATTCCAACATGGCGGCCGCTGAAAAATGGCGGATTACCTTCTGTTTTAAAATCCCATCGATATGGGTATTAAATGAAATAGCATGATAAGTATATTACAACCAGCTGTGAAATATCATTTAAAATGAATTAAATTTTAAATACATTTTTAAAAAGGAATTTATAACTAAAAAGAATAATATAAAAAATGAGAAAAAAAAATCTATAATAACTCACTTTTTTAAACAAATATAAAAAGTAATGAACTAAAAAAAATAAAATAAATTGCGTTGCACATATAACTCAAAACTCTTTATCAGCAAGAACAATAATTCGGTAAAAATTTTCTCGCTAAACAATTGGAATGAAAAGTGTTGGCGCTGACATAGTATTCGTTTTGATACTTTTCTGCTCTATAACAACTTATAAATTGTAATCACATATATTCATAAGTAAAATTATAACATGTGAATACGTGTAGTAAGTTTTATTATGCAGCGTCCAGCAGTAAAATTACTATCTGTTTACGACACGAGATGTTTTGTATATGTGTTTTATATTTATCAGACTTATAGTATATAAAAGTATAATGTGGTGTACATTGTATCGTAATTATTATGGCATATTAATTATATTTCTTAATCATGACTAAGTTTTTTAATGTTAAATCTTATGTAAGCGCCCACACTTTTCATTTAAATTGTTAAATGAGAAATTTTTTACCGAATTATTGTTCTTGCTGATAAAGAGTTTTATGTTATATGTGCAAAGTAATTTTTTTTTTTTTTTTTTAATGTTTTACATTATTATATTTTTTTAGAAAAGTGTTTTTAAAAATTTTTCTTCTTCATTTTTAATCATAGCTTAAATAATTTTTCAGAGTCAGATAACCTTTGAACTGCTAGTTTTTCGATTATTTTTATGCAACGCAGTAAGTACTGATAAAAAAAAATTGCTACTCTCTCTAAATGATCATATTGATATCGATTGTTAATCTTCATTATAAGAATGCTAGATGATCAAAAAATCTCATGATAATTATGGACATATTCTTAAAATGCTGAAGTATTTTTTGTTTTATTTTTGTAAAATTTTTGAATAAAATTGCTAAAAAAACGATCTACTATATACGATATCTACTATATCGTACATCTTACAATAAGCTTTTTTAAAAGCCAAACAAAAGCACTTTATTGCCCACTATCACTAACCTGCGAAAGTTATGTATGATTGTACATCGAGAGCTTAGCGATATCAGAAGAGCGAAGCTTTTAAGAACTATTACAAGTTTTTGTTGTTGGGTTTTGAGACTTTTTTGTTTAAATACGCGAATTTTATGTTGAATATTTTGAGAACAGCAGGCCAAATAATAAATAAAATCTACCCACCTTCACGTGGTATTAATAACTAACTAATCCATCTATGTTGTAAGAAAACAGATTTTTATATAAATGATGAAAGATTATTGTATAAATAAATAATATCATGAAAATTTTAAGTAAATTGATGATTCTAAGAACTTCTATTCTATTTAGACTTACATTTATCTCTTATCACGGAAAAGTGGAAAACTGTCCAAAGTTTTTGTTACTGAGGCTTTCTTCTTCTTACATATTATTAATCAATATGAAACCCCGGATGGAAATTATGTAAATTTGGACATATGTTGCTACCGTGATCCTAAAATGTTGGACTGCATGTTAATTGAAGCTATAGAGGTATGCTTGTAAATCCTTATATTACATAAAATACGATTTTCTAACTACAATATTAACAGAATCTTATTTACGTTTTCAGAATGCGCATAAGGATCCAGATTATAGTAAACTTTTCCGTGGAAGACCTCTTAGATTTGTTTTGCCACTGAAAGATTCCGAGCTACACCTTCCGTCTGAAATTAATTTGATTAAAACTAACAACATTAATGTTAAAGTCATTAAAAGAAAATTAAAAGATAACGAAAATAATACTAATGACTTACTGCATAGAAAATCAGTAGCGTATAAGTTACCAAGTTCAGAAATTTTTGTTGTACCAGAATTACTGTGTGATATAGGATGCGAAACACCACAAATTAACTACAAATTCAATTTAGGGCAAAAATACAGATATTTTTACGCTATATGCAGTGATGTTGATGGTGAAAACGCTGGAATGGTAAAAAATACTTTATGAAACGTTTTCTGTTGGTAATTAAAAAAAAAAGGATCCTATATAAACAACCGAATTCATTTCAGCTTGTAAAAGTAGATACCCAATTAAAAAGTAAATTAGTATGGTATGAAAGGAACGTGTATCCCAGTGAACCAATATTTGTACCTGATCCAAATGGAAAAGTAATATAAAAAAATCGTGTTACTTTAAAATAGTTTTTCCTGATACATTTTTCTTTCTTTATAGAATGAAGATCATGGTGTGGTTTTAAGTTCACTTATTTGGGGTCAAGAGCGTGAGACACAGGTAGCTCTTCTTATTTTAAATGCAGTTACTTTTGAGGAAATCGCTCGTGCTACTTTCGCGACACCTGGTCCGGTGCCGAAATGCCTTCACGGATGGTTTTCCAGTGTTGTGTCTTAAGTTAATGCACTGCATAGAAAAAAAGTTAATATTATAATCGATGTTCCATTTTATTAATAAAATAAAACAATTGATGTTCTATTTCATTTATATTTTTTAAAACAGTATTATTGAATTGGTACTTTAAATTTCAAACGATTAAAAATTATTTTAAGTATTTTTCCTTTTTATATGTTTATTTACAAAATTTAAGTGCTCATTATCAGTTTTCTGTCCATCAAGGTCATACATAATACCTACTGTGTACAAATGTTTTTTGGAATTCTGTTTTCCCTAAATTATTCAAACTTAGTTGTGAACATTCGGTATGGGATAAATTTTTGAATATAACTCTTTTTGAATTATATTGATTTTAAATATATTATACTCGATTTTGCGAACAGAACTATTTTTAATACTGACAAGTCCCAGCTAGCGATCAAAGAGGAACAAATCCCTTCCTTTTTTCTCATTTTCTTCCAATTTTTCTTCCTGTATACTCTGCACTCTATAGTGACGGCGCTATGTAACAAAGTGAGTAAATCTGTGCGAAATAAAATATCTCAAGACCCACTGGACCGATTTGAACTTTTTTTTTTTTAAAGTAAAGCTTATCAATTGTAGTTTACGAAATAATTATAGAAAATATTGTTAATACTTATTTTAATGAACAAATTCGCGGTTAATAACAAATGTTGTACATTCGTAATTAGGGAGCTATTATTGTTCCCGTGAAATATTAACGTTCTCGGTTAGTTTTCAGGTTGATTTTTATATATTCCTACCCCAGATAGAGAATCGCGAGAGCAATTGTTCATAAAAGACTATGCAAGAAGTTATAAACAAATTAAGTGTACCAATTTAATAGAATCTTTATTTAATCATTTAAATAAGGTATTTTCAAGTTTTTTAATATCATTTTTGTAGCGAAAATTCAAAAAGTGATATACATATACACACTCATATATACATGTACACATATACGTACATACGTAAATACAAACATACATACACATATAAATATGCACAATGGAGCCAATCGCAAAAAAGCTAGCCAAAAATCGAGAAATAGAGAAATTTATCTAAAATTTTATTCTCAGGGGTTTTGGAGTTGCTGATCACGAAATTGATGTCGTATTGACAAGAATTCACCCCCTTCATCCCCTAATGAATACCTTCTAGCTTGAAATTTCTCTTGATTTAAAACGCAGTCAAGTAACATATCATTTTCATGGTTTTTTGGGTCGCTGATTACGAATTCGATGTCATATTTTTAAACATTTACCCCCTTTACCCCCTGACGACCACCCCCCTAGCATAAAATTTATCTCGTTTCATAACTCAGTCAAGTAACATATCATTTTCATGGTTTTTAGCGTCGTTGATTACGAATTTGATGTCGTATTTCCAAACATTTACACCCTTCACCCCCTAGTTATCACCCCTAGCATGAAATTCCTCTTGTTTCACGACGCAATCAAGTGTCAGATTATTTTCATGGTTTTTTTGGTCACTGATTACGAATCTACTATCATATCTTAAATGAATGATAAAGTTGGCAAATGAGATGTTATCATTTCTTTTTTTATTCATTTTCAACTTTATTCAATATCTTATTATAAAAAAAAAGTTGCATGTATGTACGTATGTACTTATGTGCATGCATTCGTTTCTGACGAACGAAAAAGATTTGTGGTAAATGTTTGAAAATACGACATCGAATTCTTAATCAGCGACCCAAAAAACCATAAAAATTATGCTACTTGACTGCGTTTTGAAACGAGAGAAATTTCATACTAGGGGGTATTTATTAGGGGATGAAGGGGGGTGAATTCTTGTCAATACGACATCAATTTGGTGATCAGCAACTCCAAAACCCCCGAGTATAAAATTTTAGATGAATTCCTCTATTTCTCAATTTTTGGCTAGCTTTTTTGCGATTGGCCCCATTGTGCATATTTATGTGTGTATGTATGTTTGCATTTACGTATGTATATATGTATGTGTATATGTATATCTAAGTGTGTATATGTATATCACTTTTTAAATTTTCGCTACAAAAATGATATCAGAAAACTTGAAAACATCTTATTTAAATGATTAAATAAAGATTCTATTAAATTGGTACACTTTATTGGTTCATAACTTTTTTTATAGTCTTTTTATAAACAATTTCTCTCGAGATTCTCTATCTAGGGTAAGAATACATAAAAATCAACCTGAAAATTAACCGAGAAAGTTGATATTTCACGGGAACAATAATAGCTCCCTGATGACGAATAACGTATGTACAATATTTGTTATTAACCGCGAATTTGTTTATTAAAATAACTATTGACAATGTTCTCTATAGTTATTTCCTTAATTAAAATTTATAAGCTTCGACCTAAAAAAAATAGTTCAAATCAGTCCAGTGGTTCTTGAGATATTTTATTTCTCACAGATTTACTCACTTTGTGACATAGTGGCGGCGCCAAGTATGAATTTCAACAGAGGTTGGACTTGCTTGGTATGGAGGAAATACGTATGCAATCGTAAAGTGCAATATACTTGCACACACACACATACGTTAAAAATAATTATGGTCGAAGAAATCAAGTATAGTATCGGTGTTTTATATATTTAAATATATCGAATCTACGAACAAATGCGTATAGGTGTTTGATTCGATTTAAAAATATTTTTATTTTTTTCAAAGTTATTAAATAAAATTTTTCAACGCCCTGCCACTACCCTC
The DNA here is from genome assembly GCA_030522625.1 of Copidosoma aretas. Lineage (NCBI taxonomy): Eukaryota > Metazoa > Arthropoda > Insecta > Hymenoptera > Encyrtidae > Copidosoma > Copidosoma aretas. The sequence goes on from JAPYYV010001879.1 coordinate 6,595, forward strand.
TTACAAAATTTTAATAGGTAATTAGGTTGATTTTGAGATGTAGTCAAGTTATTTTAGGTTATTGAGATATAGTTTGGACATAAGGTTAATAATAAATAAGTTATAAATATATTTTATTTGTCTTGATTTCCTAGGATATAGTACTTAAGTTAGTTCAGCACCCCTAGCTGATCTCAACCTGGCACATACACAGTAATTTATCAATTATTGTAAATTATCGTCAGTTGACACTTAAATAATTTAAAAAATTTTTATATCACAAGACTGACAGAGAAGATCGAATGATTTCAACTGAATGCAAAACGTTGAGAAGAATTTTATCAATATATAGATATACTAAGAGCGTTGGACGTTATTTTAAAATTAAGATGTCTTTTTAATTGGTCGCGACATGTTTCTAATTTTTTGCTGTATGAATAGTTGTTATGTTTCTTATATTATAATCTTTTTTTTTAACAATCGTAAGAAAAATTGTACGAAAGCAGGTATTTCCCAATTGCTTGCTCGTAAGATACCGTGTCAAGACATTCGAATTTAACGTTGAATATCTTGAAAACGGTAGGCCAAATCTTTATAAAACTTTAACTACTAACGTATGGCAGTATTTACAACTTATATCTGAAGTTTCAACGTTTTTATAAGAAAATCACTTTTTGCATGAACTGGCTAAAAAAGTTAAACGATTTAGTTTTGTGTTATTCCTTCAAGTACACATAATGGTCAACTCTTCTTCTGTCGGAAAAAAAACTATTTTCTAAATGAACAATAACGTAAACTGGTTAAATTCAGATATATTATATTTAATATTTTTTGACTTATACCGTCTACGTCGTTTATAACTGTGAAACATTATTTATTGAATACTTAGCTATCTTGGAAAAAAAGGAACAGCTAAGTACGATTCTCTGTATTTAAAGAAATAAATCAAGCCCTAATTGTACACACTTGCTTGTATACCCACACATTTCCCTAATGATTTCCATCTGTTTTCATCCATAACAGATTTTTGGCAGGAATTTGTTTGATCTTTAAGATTTTGTAAGGTGAAATATCCTATAACAACGGTCACAAGCAGATAAATCAATTTTTTTTCATAGACTCTTTCATTATTATTAATTTTTTCATGTATTAAAACGTTTTTGTAGGAAATTGAATAATATCTTGGATTATTAACACAAAATAATATGTCACTACTTAAAAAGGCAAAAAGTCAATAAAAAAAAGTTGATTGTTCATAATCGATGAAATTTAAATAAAAGATGAATAGATAGAATCGACATTTTGTTCTCAAATAGTGATGGTTATTAAAAAGCTACTTCCAATTAATTGGTACAAAGCTTTCTTATCAATTGTTTTTGCTATCTTCATTTTCTTGATTGCTTCACGTATTTTAGAAACAATTTTTCACTTAACTCATACAAACTTTATCTTTAAATTAATAATATAATTCTAATGTATTCTCTATAACTTTTCCAATTTAGTCAAATTCTGTTGAGGAAATCCTGCGATACAATTGATAATATACATACCCATGAATTTATACACTTTGTTATTAAAACTTTTTTTTATTTCAAGAAGTTATTTGGCCAGTAGTGATAAAAATGTTGAAAGAAAAAAGATCCCTGTTTGATTTAAATTTATCGAGAGAATCCTGAGGAATAGCTATTTATATCACGGAGAAACTTATAGCACAGTCAGAGCGCCGTAGGTTGTACAGTGCCTGCTCCGCAGTTGTAGCGTGTCAGCATGCCGGTCAAAACAATAGCTGTACGTATCGTCATTAAGGATAGCGTCCATGCGTTAAGCGACGGCGACAGCGCCAAAAGTTTCTCAGTGTACATACTCGTACACAAATACACACTCTTACACCAACATACATTTTTTTTCTAATCTAAATACGTTACTTCGTAAAAAATTTGACGATATTTCAGAGTTTTTAACTGAATATATGCTTCAACTACGATTATTAGCAGGAAAATAAACTTTAAAAAAAAAATCAATAAAATCCAAATAAAAAAAAAAATAAAGAAGCGTAACTCAAATTTTTTTGGTAACGGGAATTTTGAATGAAAAAAATTACCCTTCTTTGATAAAAATCGGCGTGAAGAATCATGAAATATGGCTATTCATATACATACACAAATACTCACCCACAGGGACCTCAAAATTTACTTTTTTTTTAATTTATACGTCATGTTAAAGAAATTTTGCCGATCGTTCAGATTTAATTACTTAGAATATGCTGAAGCAGAGATAAGTAGAGAAAAAATCTACTTTAATAAAAAATCGATTGTCAACAAGATAAAATCGAAATAAAAAAAGAACTGCTGCCAATTCATTGGCACAAAGCTTCCTCAACTTTTTTTTTACTATCTTTATTCTCTTGGTTGCTGCATTAATTTTGGATTGAATTCTTCTCTTCTATCAAAAACATAATTTATAAATAAGAAACCCAATATATTTACCATAATTTTTCCAATCTAGTCAAAATCTATTTGAGGGAATCCTGAGATATAACTTGTATCGACGGCTCGAAAGAATGGGAGCAACGATTTCTGCAGTCCAAGGGAAAGAAGCAACACTTGCTTTGCTTGGAAGTTGTAACGGCGTAGCTATTGTACGCTCGCCGTCGCGGTATATTGAGGAAAGATGGTTGCGAGCAGGGAGAAACGAGCGCAAAAAAGTGGGAGCACGAGAGAAATCGCGCGACAAAATCACGGTAGACCATCTTGGAACTTAACGCACGACAGAAGTGCAATAAAAAGGACTTTTTAGAGGTTACGGTGAGCGTGCGGGGGCTTGACGAGGATGCAAGTGTTGTTAATGCGAGGAAGTTGGGGACTCTGCGTGCCGTGCGGAAGAGCTATCTGACGAGAAGGTCAGGATAGCAGTCTATCGGAGTATCGCGGAGGATACATCGGGGCCAGTCGACAACTACACACTTTGTATACGTCAAAGAAATAGCTAGCTGGCAGGAACGCCTACCAGTTCCGGCCCGATAATACCGTGAACTATCGAGGAACGTTACCAGGAAAAAGTGTGAGACACCAAGTGATCTGTGAGTACGTTGGTTCCTTGTATACAGGGCAGCAGCCCTGTTAAGCAAGCGTCTAGTCCGCGTGGGTCTGCCCGTGTTGCGTTTTATTTCAGGTGAGACCCGTGAGACGAGCCCCCGTGCTCTAACTATTTATTCGTATAGCATTCCTTTTCTGTTATCAAAACTACACACAAAACGAGATATACACATCTTATCATTTGTACTTTATCTTCTGATTTAATATACTCATTCTTTAGTTACTCATAATACAAGATGTTCTCTTATTGTGTATAAGTGTGTGTGCCGTCTTTCCCTCCCACTTTATACCTATAGATTGTTCTCCGATGAGAGCCTCCATTGCTTTGATGGGCGTTTGGGAAACGCGCGCCTTGAGAGCCAAGTCTGCGGTGCACAGGGTGTCTGAGTTAGCAGCAGGTAGAAGAAGCAGGCCCGTATTATTTTTGGAGGAACGTTGCCAAGGGTTCTCGGGTGACGCCAGCCCGGTCGTGAGCGTCGGAAATAGCAGGACGGCCGCGTCCGTCCTGTTCTCCCTTCACCACTCCCCCCGGCGCGTAAACCCTATTACAAGGTAAAGAAGCAGCACTTGCTGCATTCAACCGTAAAAAATAACACACGCTACGTACTCTCTATCATTTGGAAAGCTGTTTATGGACGAATTAAAATTAATTAATTGGATTAAATGAATTTGAAAAGGATGCTGATAGTGATCCTATAGTAGGGTACCAGCAGTACTTTCTAATGTGATAAAATTCCATCCATAGTAACATGATAAATTGTGTCAATTAATTCGCAGTCAAATGTACACAGAATAAGTGGGTAGCATATTACATACTTTTAAATATCGATTTGAACACTACATATTTGATGAAAAAGTACCCAAAAACTATTTTCAGCATTCATCAACTAATACTTCTTTCATAAGGTTCTTGGGTGTTTTTGCTTCCTCATAGAGAAAGCTTTGTATCGGTATGAAATATTTGTTTCTAGAAATACGTTAGACATGTTATATACAGCGTCTAAAATGAAAAAATACCATTTTTAGAAAAAGTCTCTGCGTGTGTGTATGTGTGTGTGGGGTTTTGCGTGTGTGTAAGTATGTGTGTGTATGTGTGTGTGTGTGTGTGTGTAATCAGTCATATCTCAGGAACGTAACGCCAAATTTAAATGATTCTGGGCTCAAAACATTTGTTTTAACGTCCTTATAGTGGCTCGTAAATCAAATTTAAGTTTTTTACATTATTAAGGTAGTTATAACGGTTTTTGATGGTAAAAAACTGATTTTTCGCCTTAATAAGAGTCAAAAATTTATTATGCAAAGTATACAATAATCTCATTGGATAGAGTTCAAAAATACCTCTATTTTTCATTTTTAACGGTCTTGATAAGTTGTTTTGTTGTGTATAAAAAAAAAAAAATTTCGAGAAATAAAAATTATATCTCTAAAAAGAATTAGCATATTCTAAAGAATAAGGGCTAAAAATTATTGTTCCTATATCCTTTTATTGTTCCGGAAAAAAATTGTGTTTTATACCATATTACGGTTGTTATAACGATTTTTATGGTCCAATAGAGCGTCGAAATAGCTCTGTTTTTCATTTTGACTAGTTTAGATAAAATATTTTGTATTTTTCATTGAAGAAATAACGCAATTTTTGTGGAAAATCACTCATATCTTAGAAATTTTTCGAGTGATTTCGATGGTTAAAGGCTGGAAAAATTTGTTTTTATATTCTTGTATTAATTCTAAAAAAGATTTAAGTTTCATACCCTATTAAGGTTGTTAGAACGATTTTTTGTGTCCAAAAAACGGTTTCCTCCTACTTTTAGGGTGAAACAATTCAAAATCGATTGCTTTAATAGTTGTATCTCATTAAGCATGAAAACAGCTTCATTTTAAACTGAAAAATTTTTTTTACTCTATCTGGTTTTTTTTTATTGAAGAAAATCTACAATTTTTTTTCTTGAATAAGTGTTACCTCAAAAACCCTTAAAGTGATTTTAATGATCTAGGTCTCAAAATGTTCCTTTTTATATCCTTACATAGGTTTACAAAAAGATTTGACGTCTTATACCCCATCAATGTTGTACTAGCAAATTTTTAATGCTTAAAAAACGGTTTTTGCTATTTTTGGGGTGAAAAAATTTAAATTTGCTTTCTTCAATAGTCATATTCTATAGATAATTAAATAGCTTTATATATTTCAAATGTATTATAGCTTTAACATAGTTACATAACATATATTAATGTCAGTCATAAGTTCTAATCATTTGTTCAATTGTTATAAATACAAAAAAATGTAGACAATGTTTTTTGTACTTTTCGGGTAAAAATTATAACTTCATTTTCGAAATAATTCCACATCATAGATCAAAAAAAAGCTTCTTTTCAAATTTTGAATCATTCTAATATTTTATTTTTTATTTTTTTTTTACTTAAGTATTGGCAGAAAAATGTTGTTGACGAAGCTTTGTGCTAATTTATTAGCAGCGGTTTTTTTTGCTTCATCATAGAGGAAGCTTGGTAATGGACGGAAAATCACATATCGAGATAACGTGTCATAAATACGTTTTGTGGACGTTGGAATCGATGTACATTACTCTCGCAAAAACGTCCGTCCGTCCATCCGTGTGCGCGCGTGTGTGTGTGTGTGTGTGTGTGTGTGTATGTGTGTGTGTGTGTGTGTGTGTGTGTGTGAAATCAGTTGTATCTTAGGATTCCCTCGACCGATTTTGATCTAACAGGGCTTATTTTGATTGTTTTTGGATTCCTATCACTGGTAAAAAAAAATTTGGGTTTCGCTGTATATTTTTTTAATTAGTTTGATTATATTGATTTTTTAAAATCGACTTTTCGGAAAAAATGATTTTTATGCTGTGTATTGTTATTTAATGGTATTTTACAATAGGAATTCTGGAAGATCATTATATTTTACACAAAAAAACGTACATGGATAAAATTAAAAAAATTTAGTAGCTGAGTGTGCGGGTTTTTTTTCTGTTTTTCGATATTAATCAGCGCTGAAAAAGAAAATTTGGATTATGCTGTATTTCTTTTTTTAAAAATTTTTTTGGTTTTCAAAATCGATTTTTACGGAAAAGTGGAGTTTTAAGCTATTCATTGTTATTTTAGGATATTTTAGTATAAGAATTTAAAAATATTATTAAATTTTACACAAAAAAGTATTAATTTAAAATTTAAAAAAATTTGTAGCTGGGTTTGCGTGAGTGTAAACGGGGAATGTATATAATCAGTCATATCTCAGCATGCCTTAGGTCAATTTCAATAATGACGGAATTTTTTCGTTTTGGGATACAAATTACTTCTTGTTTTTGTTTTTGGATTCCTATTAGCTGAGTGTGTGTTGGTGTAAATAGGGAATGTATATAATCAGTCATATCTCAGGATTTCGTAGGCTGATTTTAATAATGCCGGGAGTTTTTGTTTTCGGAAAAAAATAATTCATAAAAAAAAATTACGATACATTTAGTCTTTCTTTAGATTTTAGTTTTTGACTATTTTTTAAACTTGATTTTTTAGAAAATATAGATTTATTTATAATATCTTACGTGGGATACGATGGCCTCGGGGTGCTCACGGAATAGTAACACAAGGACTAAAGTTTAATTTGTTTATTAGTTAAAAAGGACATGGAATAGTCTCGCCACTAGTGCACCTCGTTCTACTCGTTCTACTCGATCTACTTCGTTGGTCCAATAGATGATAATAATTAATTTATGAAAATAAAAAATTCAATCAAATTGATACATGCATGTTATACAGTATATTGTATATTTAAAATTAGAATTATTAAATCAAATTATTATTTTAAATGAATTTTTTCGGACCATAACGTTGTTTTAGAATTTTTTTGACAGCAAATAGTTAAGATAATGATATTTCCATGAAAAAAAACATTTATGGTTGAAGAAAAAAAAAAATGATGAGTGAGTGTGAAAAAATAAGTAGAACATGTGAATAAGTAAGTTTTGTGCCAATAAATTGACAGCGGTTTTTATAATGAAAGATCTATGAAATAGTGGTTAGTGGTTAATAGGACTACTAATTTTTTTTTTCTTTGAGTATCTATTTTCCGAATTAATTTGGCAATGTAGTAGCCAACGAGACATGTTCAACGACTTCAGTTTTAGGTGCTGACGGCTTACACTTACCATATTATTAGATATGCATTTAAAGTCTTCGAAATCGCCGTTAGCGCCTGAACCAAAGTCCTCGAACACACTTATTATCAGATTAATGATTCTAATCGGCACTAAGCAAGTGTTGATTGTCTTCTTTAGAATCAAAATAGTGATTTATTTTTTTCGAGCTATCCATATATACTTACTTACACACCTACACACTACCTTATTAATTTCTATTTGTTTTTGTCCAGAATAGTTTCTTTTCAGAAATTGCGTTATCTTTAAAATTGTATACCACAACAATGTTTAAAAGCGGATACATCAGTTTTCTTTAAATCGATTAAGGAATTCCATAGATACAATTGATTATATGTATTTTCACTTATGTAACCACACACACCCTCATTTATTCTAATTTTTTTCTACCAAATGATATTTTTTGTAAGAGATTTTATTATCATTCATATTTTTCAACATAAAATATGCCAAAATAACGTTATACATAACCAATAATACCGCGAATAAAAGGCTTCCATCACGTGACATTCTTCATTTTTTATAGGATGAATTTGAAATAACAAAGATCATCGATATAGAATAAAAAAAAATTGCAGCAGTTATTTGCTCCATTATCAGCCTTTACGCTTTCTATCTTTACAGGCAAATATGAAGAGTGAAATCTTTGAAACAGACAGCGATTTACGTCGATGATAGAAGATAAACACTCTCTGTTTGATGTTGAAAAACTACAGCACCTGCTTAACGCTGTTCTAAGGAAAGCTGATCTATGCGTCAAAAGCCTAGAAATTACCGTCGCTGATTTCAATGTTGCCTGGGAAAAGCTCACCCGTTGATTCGACAACTTGTATTCGCTTATTTAATAACATCAAGAATAATTCAGTTGCCTTCAGTAAGAATTCGCATCATTCAAGATCTAAATAATCTTGTCAACTGAACGAAGGAGGCTGTGCGAGCCTTATGCGATCTTCAATATCCTGTCAAACAGTCTGAGTTTTGGCTAGTACACTACATAATTTGAAAATTGGACTTAGCCTCATGCGAAAGTTGGGAGCTGTCAACAGAATCGCTTCAAGGTTTCGCGACCTAAAAAGGCTTGAGCGATATTTTAGAACGCTAAGTTCAATCTTTAAACAGTTGCATACATTTGTTGAAAAATCTGATATCAAGTCAGGTAATTATAATCGATATAGCTCAAATCTGGTGAGAAAGATCGCCGCGCATGCATTGCAATCGGTCGATACTGCTACGAGTTCCACGTCTTTTATGTGTATTCTTTGTAAAGGCACTTAGTGGCTCTATAAGGGCAAGGATTTCAAGCAAATGACTCAATATCATCGCGTACACTTCTGGGAAAAGGAAAAACTTTGTACTAATTGCCTACAAAATTCGCATTTGTCAGACAAATATCCTTCTTTGAAGTGCTGTTTTAACTGTAAAGGCAAACATCATACTCTACTACATTATGATACCATGCGTTCGACCAACTTAAAACCAAGTCAATCACAATAATCAAGTACAGATAAGACTACTTCTTTCGACCACACTGATGCGAAATGTCAAAATACTCTAGATACCTCTTTTTCAGCACATACTGGTGTAGTAGTTTCGCAGGCCTCTTCAACAACGCATGTTGTGTTGTTAGCAACTGCTCGTATTATGCTGTCAGATTCGTACGGTAAAACAATTATTGTTCGAGCTTTGATAGATACAGCTTCCGAAATCTCGTTTGTTTCGACCCGGGCAGCTCATTAGCTTTCATTGGAGTACAGACGCGTCTCTATGTAAACAATTGGTATGGGAGGATCGGTAACTTCAAAAACGAAAGCTCAAGTAAGTCTCCTAGCAACCTCCAAGCATGACGTTCAATTTAGCTTGAAATTCTCGGATCTAGTATCAGACGAACTTTCACGTTGTTTTTCCTACGAAAAAGTTGAAATCCAAAGATGGCCATTTCTGGTTCGACCCTCGCCGATCCGCATTATGATCAGCCTGACAAAGTTGATTGCGTGCTTGGCGTGGACATGTATGCGTCTATAATCAAATATGGCATCATTCGGCGTAGCATTGGTTCGCTTTTGGCTCAGCATTCAACTTTTGCTTGGTTATTAACTGGGATTGTAGATTCAAAACTTTTAAATGATAAAAATCGGTAAGTTCAAGTTTTTTATATCCATACCAAACTCTGAATTTCGACCATACTTGTAAAGTTCTTGGAAATTGAGCAAGTTCCTCGCAAGCAACTCCTAACACCTGATACAAATTTTTTTGAGGACCACTTTAGCCAAACGTCCTACAGAGATGAAGAGGGACGTTTCGTAGTGCGCCTTTCTTTTTCTGAAAGCCCGACTTTTAGCGGCACTTGAGATAAAGCACTTGCCTGTCTCCTGCGCTCAGAACGACGTTCACAAACAAACGACATGCTCACTGAAGCTTACAGAGCCTTCATACTTAAATACCTAAACTTAAATCACATGGGACTTGTGCCTCCTAATCAACGTCAATAGGTCGGCTTTTATTCGCCATGTCACGCAGTGATCAGGCCAGACTCAAAAAAAATTCGCGTACTCTTCAACACGTCTCAAAAGTCTAAGAATAAAAATTCGTTCAATAATCTACTGCTTCCAGGTCCTAAGTTACAGGCAGACATAACTACTACTATAACGCAATGGCGATCCTGCAAGTTTGTTTTTTACAGCAGATGTAGTGCAAATATTTCGGTAAATTAAGGTGCATCTGAACGACATGGACTGGCAGCATTTACCCTAGCGCTCACAACCCTCAAAGCCCATCCAAGATTATAGAGCCCTGGTTGGATGCCACTTATGTCGAAGATATTATTCTTCCTATGAAGAGCGTGGTAAACGTCCAAATGTCACTCAATCCCAGCAGTCCCGCAGATGAATTTTACACCATTTTGTGTTGTTTTATGCCAGTAACAAACGAGAAAGAATCAGTAACTATTTTTTAATAATTGAAAAATTAAAAAATAATTGAAGCAGCGCGCATCGCGTATCTCGGTACCATGGGCAGCTACAGCAAATCAGAAGGTGGCATAATTTGTTGCTCATTTATTGCTGAAAGAATGTGCAAAGATCGATTTTGTTGCTTGTTTGTTGCTCAATGGTAATTTTTTTACATATTTTGTTGCCTATCTTATAAGGGCTTTAAATCAAAAGGGCACTTTGACCGCATATCAAGCCAGCAGCGCATGTCGCGTATCTTGAGATAGGAATGAGCTGAGCCAGATCTGTAAACGGTAAAATTTGTTGTTCGATTGTTGCTAAAAGGTAATACTTTTATTCATTTTGTTGCTGATCCCATAGGGGCCTAAAAATTGATGGTAGTACAAAGTCATTGCAGTGATATTTTAGTAAAAGGCAAGGCTTGTTGACGAATTGTGATTCAAATATCTTGTCAAACAGCTTTGCTATAATTTTTTTATACAAGACTTTTTCTTTTTGGGACGAAGATGATTTTTTTGTTCTTCTGACTGTAGTGTCATATTTCTTTTAATAATATATCCACTTTTCTTCTTGATTGATTATCTTGATGTTCTCTAGTGAGAAGATAAAGCTTCCTCGCACCCTACTCTCAAGCTCCGGCCCCTGGACCCAGCATAACCTTGTTACTTAACTACCTTTACGTACGTTCACAGATTGTGCAACAATTGAACAAGAACTTTTGATTTATATTGACTATGTAAAAAAATGGGATGTGTCACGTGTGACACAAAGCAGACATAAGAACTCTGAATATAGTCGGAATATGTATATAGTAAATGGAGACCAAGAGTTTGCAAGTGAGAAAAGAATGCTTGAAAATCAATAATGTACTGGCACGATAAACAAAAGAATATAATTATAAGATTTATTGCATTTATAAAAAACAAGTTCATTGATATACGTTCCAGAAACTGTATAGTACTTGTGCTGTGGTTATAACGACCCAATAATATAATAAGTGCACTGACATAATGCTTATTGTAAATAGAATGTTAGATTTAAATCAAACACACACATTTATGTGTCCATACACAAAAACCCGCGAATACTTATGTTACATGGACTATTCTACGTAGACTATGACAACACCCCCTAGAAAAAGTAACACTATTCATCTGAATACCAATTACCATGTTATTTCAAATGGAAAATTCTGAATGGTGCTACTCTTTGCAGAGGGCGTTGATAAATGACCACACAGCTACAAGAGAACTCTGACACAACATATGTACAATATAACTAATGGTCGCAGCGTTGTATCACCAGACCCAAGAGCTCTTAAAGAAACTTTTGCTTCCTCATAGATAATGCTTTGTATCAGTGAAAAAAAAAATTTGAGAAAATACGTTAGAAATGTCCTACATAGTGTGTAAAGTAAAAAAAAAACATTTTTAGAAAAAGTATGTCTCTCTGCCTGTGTGTGTGTTTGTGTGTGTGTGTGTGCTTGTGTATGTGTGTGCGTGTGTGTGTGTATGTATGTGTGTGTTATCAGTCGTATGTAATAAGTCTTATATTAGTACAAATATTATTTTCAATTTGGTAACTTATGTTTTTGATTAAACATACAACAACATGGTAGAGTGTCTTTTTACGTTGACATATTATTATAATTTATCACGCATACCATATTTTTAAACATTTATTCTTCACTGTTGTGCGTTATTTACCTACATAAATATCTTATATTTTCACAGGAAAGATCTCCCGCCTGCATATCTCTCCATTATCTTTTAATCCTATATCTCTGACTGATGTTTTTATTATTGCAATTGATTTTTTTTTTCCTCTTTACATAGCAATGTGTGCTTTATACTTTTTTTATTTCATTACAGATCCTACAGTCTATCACTTAAATACTTCAAAACTCACCTATATCCTTTTATTTTTGCTTTACTTTTCTCTCTGCTTTTCTCATTTTTATTACATTATACGTATAATAGATTTGTCAATTACCATATAGTTTATTTGTATTTTCTGATTGACAATAGTCTTTCTTTCCTTTGTAATATTATCTTTGATTTTGTCAAGTCTATTTTCCTTTGTTGTTCTTTTTATAAATCGTATCGTTTTCCAATTCTCTACTTTATCATTTACAATTTTAACTTCGTTGCCTATTTTGTATGATTTTTATCGATTATGTCCGTTAATTCTTTGATTAGACATAAATAAGGCCACATGCTCTTGTCCATTTTTGTTATGTCCAAAAAGTAAACTTACCTTCTTTTTCTTATGCCTATCTCTAGGCTAAGCCTTCCCGCCTCCATTTTCAATATATATCCTGGTGTATCTGCATTTAAACCCAACATAATATTTGTAAATCTGAATCCATTTATCCCCCTTTTCCTTTCCTTATTCATTCCCAAATCCATGCCTACCTTGCCCGTCTTCAGCTTCCGTATATATCCTACTGTCTTTGCATCCAAACTAAACTTCATGTTTTGAATCTGCCTTCAATTAATTCTACATATTTTTATTCTGTTTCATAAGCAAGTCTCAGCTACGTCTGTGCAATATAATTTAATCATTTAGTCCATGAAAAATAATGTTTAATTTACACTTTCTACGCAAACTCTTTTGCATAAGCATAAAACTGCTTTGACTGCCCATTGCACCCTACCTGTGGTTTTTTCTGCGTGCCACAATAATTTTGTGTTAAGAACCACACTCCTGGGTCCATCGGTCCATGTCCTTGTTTAAAACTTCTAATGCCTCCAATTTAAATTGAAACAAATCTGTTTTTATCCTTTTTCATTCCTAAAAATAAAGAATTTTTTTTTGTGCTTACTCCCAGTATATTTTTCGTACTATATTTATCTTACTCTTTCTGCATGGGTTTTTTGACTTTAAAGTGCTGCGCAACTAAAACGACGTTATCAGATAATTTAAGACAGTAAATTTTGATTTTGCCTATTTTTACACCTCCTGTATCATTGTACATCCACTACTCGTCTATATTCTCTATGAATAAACTGAAAACTACCAAGCTACATGGGCACCCATGCCCTAGCTCTTTCTTTTTTTTAAGTAAATTTGTTTGCCACAGACCGAAATTACCTGTTTTTTTGTACATTTTTAGATTATTTCCAACAGTTTTTTATTTTGACACTTATTTTTTTCACATAAAATTCGATCCGGAACATTTATCTATTACTATTATCAAATTCTGTTTTGAAGTCTAAAAAAACAGCATATAATTTATTGCCCGTTTCCCCTATTTGATTTTCCATTAAACTATTTACTACAAAAATATGGCGCCTTGTTCATCTTCTTGCTCTGATGCCAGCCTGATTCTCCTTTATTATTTTACACTCCTCTACCTATTTTCCTACTTTTGCAACGATTATAATTGTTAATATCTTGATTGCTACATTATAAAACGCCACTCTTCTATAGTTTTAACGTCTTTCTTCTCCTTCCCTGCCTAGTAAATTTGATGGATTCTTGCTTTTTTCCACTCTTCCATAGTATGTGTGCTAGTCTATAAGCTATAAAGTATGCTTTCGAATTCCATCATCAAAATTATTTGCAGATTCTCGAAACAATTTTCCATAATTGTTTTGTCTTCTGTGTCTTTTATTTTTTTTAATTTTTACTTGGACATTATTTTATTCAATGATGGATGTATCCTCGTAAAATCTTTTTTGACATTGCTGCTGATTCCAATACTCCTTCATCCGTTTTCCGTATAACATATACCGTTGTTGTCTCTTCACAAATTTTCAAAATTATTTTTTTACGCCACTTTCCTCATAAACATCCCTCTTTTAAACCTGTTTTGATTTTTAATAGCTCTTCAAAACTTATTTGAATTTTGCTTTCTGCTACTTTTCTTAGTTTTTTTAAGTTTGTTTAATCCATTTTCTTTTATTATTCTATTTATGCATTTTGCATTAGTCTTTAATTCTATCTTTACTTTTTTTTTTCGTACTCTATAAATTTATGTATAATCCATATTTTCTGCTTTATTATTGTAGAATAATGTTTATCAATTTGCAATGACTTGTAGCTTGATAGATTTTATCATTTTTAGTTCCACTGCTACCTGTGTAATTACATTACGTAACCTGCCCTATTTTTTTGTGATATTCATTCTATATGTATATTTGCCTACCTGCGTGCTCTGCTTGCCAATTTTCTAATTATTTATATTTATAAGATAAATCATATTAATAATAATCATATAAATATAGTAACCTTCTTATATTAATAATAAATTCGTCACTTATTTATTAAAAAAGCTAATGATTAATTTGTTCTTAAATTTAAAAAATGATTAATAAAATATATTTTAATTTTTCTTATTTATAAATATTTTATTTTTTTAATGCTGTTTTAAAAAAATTTCTTGTAAAAAAACTAATAATTTGTAAAATAATAAAACATTGAAAAAAACGTTGGCTTGGGCTAGGACTTCGGACAGATCCACAAAAGTGATGGATTGTCATTTTAGATAACAAATAATCAACTTCAACTTAGCACATACCACCAAGTGCATTATTATAGAAAAAATATTATACCTTTTTTTGGGTTAACTCACTGGACCATTTAAAAAAAATACCATTACTTTAAATACTTATATCGCAACTATAAAAGCTATAACGAACATATTGAAAATAATCGAACTGTTGAATAAATTTCATCGCAATAATATTACATTATTATAAGATGATATATATACTTACATTAGTACAGTAATTCCGTCGATTGAGTGCATTTATGATCTTTACATTTTTTGAGCACTATTCATAAATTTTATACAATTACCACCATTTTACTTGAAAAGCTTTTATAATTTCTAGTGATTATATGACTTTTTTTCAGCTTAAGAGACTCCCTACTGTTTAGAATATTTTGACTGCGTAAATTCCAACTATTGGTTATTATAAACAAAATTTTTCTACTCGACGTATTGTAAAATTTGTAGATTAAATTTGAAAAATTTATTACAGATTTAGAATTTGTTACATTTAAGTAATATATTACTTTTTTTAGGTATTGTTTTTAATATTTTTTCAATACTTATATGTAATGTAATTGTAATTTATAAAATAATGTATTAAAGATATTGACAGTATAACATTAAACTTCAGACAAATCTCTTTTTTCAAAGAACATACTACGGACAAATTATATAAATATGTTAAATGTAAAAAAAGTTTTAAAAATCGGCACATTTGAATAAACATGTATTAATTCATAAAGAAGAACAAGAAAAAAAAAATTGTAAAAAATGTGGTAAGGGTTTTGAAAGATCCGACGCTTTAAGGAGGTTTGGGAGTTTCGCTCAGAGAGGCGAGGAACGGGGAGTCCCCCCTTTTATACACAAGTCTTCGCTACGTATGTGCAATATTATTCAATTAGTTAATCCATGAAAAATAATCTTTGTTTTGAACTTTCTACTTTATCCCTTTTGCTTAAGCCTAAATTTTTAATAACTGTCCTGTGCTCCCCAACAGGTCGTTTTTTTCCGTGCCGGGAAACTTTTTTATTGAAAACCACACTTTTCGGTCCATGTCCTAGTTTTAAATTTCTAATGCATCCAATTCAAATACAAACAGATCTGTTTGTATCCCTTCTTTATTTCTAAAAATTAACACTTTCTTTTTTTTTGTTTTTTTTCAAGTATATTTTTTTTCCTTTATTTACCTTTTTTTTGTGGGGGGGGGGCGGGCAACGGACACGGGCGGGATGGCTTTACCCCGATTTACAGTCGCCGGGAAGATATTTGCTTCGCACATTGGGGGCGCAAGTAGTCAGCCGAACGTCACAGCGGAAAAGTAAATCCTCTGACCTCTCTCACTCTCGAAGACTAAGCAGTTCCGCTGTGACGTTCCCGCTGCGAAAATAGTGCATTGTGCACACGTAGCGGAACAGAAAGGCGGCGTCACGACAGCAGCCAATGAGGCCATAGCTTTCCAGCGGCAAACACTAGAATTTGTACATTCAGTACAACTTTTTAGCAGTCATGTGTGATTTTTTGCAATAAAACCATTACAATGCAAGCCATAAGACTACGGATGTGTGTAGATAGTATCATAAAAAATTTGGCCGCTCAGCTTTGTTCCGCTCCATGTGCACGATGGACTATTTTTCCAGTGGGAACGGAACGCGTCACTCGTGAAAATCGTGGTGGGGGAATACTTTTGTCTTTTCGCTGTGACGTTCCGCTGGCTATTTACACCCTATGTAACCGCGGCGTTAGGGGCAACGAAGCTCGCAACTTTCTGTCAGTAAGCCAGTCCACGAATACCGTTTCGGCGAATGTATGTATGCATGCACTGCAATCTGTCGTCCAGTCTCCCTTTTCTGATGCCAAGCGCAAGCATAATACGATGGCCTATCTTCTATCAACATTTTCGAAACCTCTGCGTGACAGTTTATACAATCAGTATGCTCCTGGACAAGATATTTGTCAAACATTTTCTAAACATTTTTGAAACTAGTTTTTTCCATTATTTTTATATTGTTTAAATGACTATCAGAAGGAAATTTATGCTGGTAAAATGATTCTTTAAGTTTTGAAAGCCTTGAAATGTACATAATAATTATTATAAAGTTTAAAAACATTTAGGAATTGTTGAGTATGTTCTCAACCGACGCCTGTGTAAGTTAATGTGCGGGAGAAAGAGAGAAGGTGTACGCGCGGTTATGAGTGTGCTGCTTTTGCTCGTGCCACACATACAGTAGTCGCGGTTGAGACTTGCCTGACGACGGATGTTCTGTCCACGATCCGACACGTTCATTACGTGTACTATTTTATATATATTTGATATAGGTTTGTATGTGCTACTATCACAAGTTATAATAAAGTAAAGTTCGATTAGTTTTCCGTTATCATTGCTGTGCTGTTATAGCGTAAAACCACTTTCCTCAACTCTCAGGCTAGAAAATAATTGTAGCAATATTACAACTTATTACAATAAACGAATCACAAGTCGCCATATTCTCTTCAATGACCTAAAATATAGCAAAAATCTTAAATGAGTTTTTGTACCTATACGAGACTGTAAGTTGGAAAGCCAAGCATGCGGGATTTCACTTGAATATATTATATTTTTAATTATGCATTGTACAGGCATAAATGTAGTGCAAAAGTTGAAACCTTATTTTATATTTTTGTGCCAAACATTCTAAGGCTATAATAAACTAGCCTGCTAGCCTACTTATTACCAGCAGCAGGCTTTGACTCCGTGCGCTTCGCGCGCCAACCTCAGCCATTTGATTACATATTAAATATGTATTTTTATTCACAAATTTATCCTCACCTAACTAGTTCAGACGAGCATGAAACAAAAAAAGCTTCAGTCTCGTGTCAATCATTATTTTAAGGGGCCATCTATACATTGAGTAAATAAAATTTTAAACTTTCGTGTCCCTACCTACATTTAAGTAACAAATATTAATACTTTACTTACACTCTGAAATCACAGCTAACTGTATAGTTTTCAAGGTTGTAAAATAAAGTAATATCTAGCAAGTATACGATATCGGCAATGAACAATACTTATATCAGTAGATTTTTCACAACAATAGTTAAATACCTTTGATTAGGCTAAGCTTTTTTATACCTGAGTAAGACAGATTTACTATTACATACAGTTTATTGAAAAACAAGAAAAAAGTCGATGGTTTTCTGATTGTTTTTGTATTTGTTTGTTTTGTCATTTAAGGCAATTGTTGCAAAAATCTACCTACCACGGATATTCCCAAAAATTGGGGATCACTTCTTAATATTTCCATACATTGTTGATAGAAATATGATCTAGGAATTCTGAATTTCCACTTATAATGCGTACACGACTACATACACTATGTTTTCCGAGTAGTACATCTTTTTCTGAGCAAAAAAAGCGTAATGTAGTACACTGAGAGAAGTGATATTGAAAAATTTACTATAGGTATATTAAAAATTAATATATTTTGTAAGAAAGCTGAGACATACTCGCCATATTATAATATTTACTATGCTACATAGTAAAACCAGATGATATCAAACTTTACAATGGCGCTCTAATGGAAATTTGCTTTCTAACATAGTAAATTTTATTATAACAGAAATAATTTTCATATTTATGAAACGAAAAAATTATTTCTTATTTAGTTTATGCGCAGATAATTTATTTAAGTGATTTAACGGATCACTGACGATACCACTACGTACTTTATGTATGGTTATTAATTAAACTTTTTTTATTTGTAACCGTATATTTTACTATTAAACTTTCACAGTTGTGTTGAGCATTACTTTAGCTGTTGGCCACGTTTCTTGGAGGTTATTCATGTTTAAGATACTACTTTTGTTTCTAAATCTGCGTAATAAACATATAAAAATGAAATATTATACATGAAGCTTACTTGATAAACGTTTTAAGCTCAGCCCATAAAAAAATTTTGAAGTTACAAAATAAAAAAAAATTTTTTTCATTTTCATGTTTCTTAAATTTTTACTTGATTTCGTCAGAGTATACAATATACGAGTATTACTGAAAATACAGGAGGCGCAATTTTCTGCGTAATGAAAGACGAATATTACATCGTTACCTGGGAAGTACTATATCATTTTTGCCGAGATTTTTGCGCTGAGAAAGTTATTATTCCTGCGCTACAGGAAAAAGGTACCATTTAAATTAAGCGCTGATATTAGTACCATCTCGGTGCTGCGAAAAAAAGTACTATCTCAGGGCCACCGTAAAAGCACTGTATCTTGGATGCAAAAATGAGTAATTGGCTAATTTTGTGTACACTGGGAGGTTTTAGATAAATATACTTTTTCCGTAGATCCAAGACCGTTCTATTTTTTTAAAGCTAAGATTCAGCTGTTTTTTGGTGGCTCTAAAATACTACCTTTTTGACGCACTACCGAGATAATACTTTTTCTAGCAACGCTGATATAGCACTTTTTTTAGCGCAAGAACAAGATGGTACCTGTTTCAGCGCTAAATCGAGATGGTACCTTATGGCTCCCAGGCAACGATATGTATACATCATGTAAAAAAATCTCTTAATTGTCAGTTTTTGAGGTATGAAAAAGTATCTATCTAAAAGGGCACACCTGTCGAACGATTTGTTTTTTACCCTGGAGATGCGTTATACTTGAAAAAAACCGTGATTACGTAATTTCATCCCAGCTCATAATTTTTTATTGCTTTTTTTTATTGCATATACCGAATTTTGAATCGTTCTTACGATGGTGTTTCCTCTGTACATAATAACTTTACATCACGAAGCCGTTAAGGACTTGTCTAAGAAGGAAACAAAAATGTCTCAAAAGACTGAGCGTTTTTTCGAAAATGACAATTATATGGTTAAATGAAAATATTTTTTCCAACGTCCGGCACTTTTTGAGATTCATGGACATTCGTTAAACCCTTATCGGGCCAACAAAATATCGTTCGTGATGGGTACTCATCCATCCAAGGTGCTGCCGTACTCTTGACAAAATTCACAATTTTTGTTTAGTAGAGAGCAAAATCGAGATGAAAACAGAAAGTCTTATAAAAAATAATTTTTGTGTAGTTTCAGTCTTTTTTTATTATTGAATTCGCTAGAGAAAATATAACTATAAAAATAATGACTACTTTTTTCTGAATTTTAAAAGTATAAAGTGCTTTATCGTAAGTCTCGAGCATACTTTTATTGAGCTAAAAAAAATATTTTTATAAAAATGAAAGCTACAAACACACACTTTACATACTGACTAGCACTGCACGGCAATATGCATACTGTCACGGACGTGGCCTGGCCGGCCAGCGCCCGTGGCTTGCACTCGAAAAGTGCATGCTCAGCATTTTGGGTAGCCGGCGCATCACAGCGTTTCTATAACAGTACTAATAATGCAGCCTTTTCGGGCGGCAGTCGTGGCTGAGCGGTCAGCGTAACGTTTCGCGAATCCTTAGTTATCTGGTTCGAGACTTGTCGGCCTCACCTTTTTGGCGAGACCATTCACAATTAATTCGACATTTAATTCATTTATTACGGATTTACCGGCACTCCATCTATTGGCAAATTCCCTACTCCCGACTCTTCGCTCTCCCATTACCATAAACCTGTACACCATCCGTTACACTCATTAATTGGCGCTCGACGTGGGGCGCCAATTTAACTTGTGTAACGAATGGTGTACAGGTTCATGGTAATGGGGGAGCAAAGAGTCGGGAGTAGGGAATTTGCCGATAGATGGAGTGCCGGTAAATCTGTAATAAATGAATTAAATATCGAATTAATTGTGAATGGTCTCGCTGACAACTTTATCATTGATTTTTTGTACAACAATAATTCAAGAGATATCAAGTAAGGTGCGGCCGCGATTTTAATTGATAGCATCCTCGACAAATTCATCAACTCTATACGTTCTGCCAAAAGATTTATTAAATCTCATTTTTATTTTATTTATCTCACTTTCTACTGATGCAGATGATGCAGGGATTCTATCAAAATCACATTGATAGCTAAAAATATTCCCCCAAACAACTATCAACTGTAAATCCTAAAGCAATTTATCAGAAAATTGTATGTTGTGCAATAAGTAGGCATTTACAGCGTTCCTCCACTCATTTAAAACAGGTTTAACGCTTTTGTACAGGGATGATCCCCAATTTCCCCAATGACTTGCATTATCGTTCGTTGTATCGATCTCTCTCTCATTATTTTCTTCTTCTAAAAGTATGTCTATCATATCGTATACCGCATTTTCATCGTAGAAAGGTACCGCTTCGTCGTTAAATTCCCAATCTTTTTCACCTTGATATATTTTTTCTGGAATTAAGAGGACATGGGAGGGAACCATTTAACCTCAAAAAAGCTACTTCTTCGTTTCCAACTTTTCTCCTTTACTACTTAATAAAATTGCATGAAACTTTAGGAATCGTCTCGAAATCGATAAACGAAGGGCGCTCAACTCTTACAATTGCGAGATATACTTAAAAATATACAATTTTTTACTCTATGTAACATTTTTTTGTAGCATGGCAACCGTGAGTTTAAATTTTAGTATTGTTTGTAAAAAATTATCAGACGTTGCAAAAAAATGAGTTTAGCGCCCTGGTGTGACATCTTTATAGCATATTTTAAGCATTTTCGTTCATTTTTATTCAGCAAATTTTTTTTAAAGTTTGCAACGGGGATGCCAAAATAATAGTTTTTTCTGTAAATTGAGATGTCTGATTTGTCGTTAAGGCTAGGACGCTAGGTATATGTATATTCTATATATGTACATACAATAGCAGACAACAAGTACGTCACGCTTGTCAAGCAGCTGCCTGCAGAACATTTATTTACTATAGTTTATAACATTTCTCGTCA
>JAPYYV010001880.1:0-22517 GCA_030522625.1 Copidosoma aretas
TGATAGTTTTTAGATGGAGGGGAGGTTGGAGGGAGCTAGGGGGAGCAGGGGAGCGCTAACCCAAACAAAAATTGGTTCAAAATCACGGAAAAACAAGCAAATAACTACGTGATTTGGGGGGGGGGGGGAGCTGGGGGGAGCCAGTTCTCGCCTAAAACCATTTAACTATATAATATAGGAAGATTTTATACTGGAAGATATGTATATATAGTAAGATATATATATACAACTATGCATACATGAACACACACACACAAATGATTAAGAACTGACCTTTAAATAGTTATTATAAGCATAAGAAAACAATATCGCGTCGTATACTGTTTACAGTCAGTTCAGCGTTACCCGTCTAACGGTTAACTTGTGTCTGATCTTTCTTGCTCAATAAAAGTATATTTATCTCCTTAAATAAATTGCGCCTTACCCTTATTTAAACCTAATAGGTTATGGGCCCAGACGACGCGAAAAACAAGTAATTGTAAAGAATAAAAACAAAAAAGAAAGTTCTCAGATTACCCAAAACAGGTGAAGGAATTACAAGAAAGACGCACTAGCTATCAATCCAAAAATGGCGGATGCCGGAACTTCCTCCACGGCTCGATTCGAGTTGCTATCGAAAGACAACAGTGACACGTGGAAAATTCAGATGGAGGCCCTACTCATCAAGAACAACACGTGGCATTAAGTCTCAGGTGAAAGTCCGTAAGTAAAAGAAGAAGGTACAGGCGAGGCATTAATCGCGTGTCGCGCTGCGCGTACAAGGTGGCTTGCCGAAGACCGTAAGGCGAGATCCGACATCATACTGTCAATCAAGCCCACGGAGCTAAAGCAGACTAAAGGCTGCGTCACATTAAGCAAACTCTGGAAAAGACTCGAGACGATGTATGCATGAAAGGGGCCGGCTCGAAAGGCCACACTCCTAAAACGTCTCACAAAGTCACGCATGCACGAGGGCAAAGACTTGATCGAGCTTTTCAACAAGTCGATAAACTCGACGCCATGGAAATCGCCATCAATGGCGACCTTCTAACAATCATGCTTCTCTACAGCCTGCTGGCAAGCTTCGAGAATTTCCGGTGCGCAATCGAATCACTTGCCATGCTGCCAGACGTTGAATCACTAAAGATAAAAGTCGTCGAAGAATTCAACGCTAGATAGCAAAAGGACGCCGACCTGAGCGCCATGTTTGCTTATTCGAAGAGGCCAAAAGACAAGGTTGAACCGAAAAGCGATGGCAGCCAAAGCAAACAGGGTAAGGAAAATCCTAAGTACAAATGCGGGTTTTGCAAAATGCGCGGGCACAAAAAAGCTGATTGCCGCAAAAAGAAAAGGGAACAAGCAAACCTAGCGGAATCCGAAACGGCAAACGTATGCTTCCTAACCCAAGCACCGAGTACAAATGCGAAAAAGCTTTGGTGCATAGATAGTGGGTGCACATCTCATCTATGCAACACCATGGAGGCGTTCTCAAACGCACAAGCCATAAGCGACCAACTAAAGCTTGCCAGCGATGCAACCACGACAATAAAAGCCAAGGGTGATGTAAAGATCAGCATCAAGCACAACGCCTGCGAAACCATAACCCTTAAAAATGCTTTCTACGTACCCGATCTCAGGACTAATTTAAGGTCAGTTGCTAAGATTGTCAACGACGACAACAAAGTCATTTTTTCAAAGGATTGAGCTGAAGTAAAAGACTCGAACGGAATCGTAAAAATGATTGCGGACCGGATCGGAGATTTATATTGTGTAAATGAAAGCTTTGAGTCGTGCGTTCTCTCACAGCCTGCACAGGCGAACATCTGGCACAGTCGCTTAGGACACCTAAACACGAAAGATATGGCAAAGATGGTGAACAGCAACTGCGTGGAGGGACTCGATTATTGACACGAAGTCAATCAGCACCCGTGCGAGACGTGCCTTGCAGGCAAAAGGACCAGCAGCGCGTTCTCTCACTGCAAAAGCTCTACCAATGAGCTTCTGGAGCTCATACACACTGACGTCAGCGGCCCTTCAAGAGTTGCATTCATGAGAGGCGCTTGGTGGTTAATCACTTTTATCGACGACAAAAGTCGATTGTGCGAAAACCTATTTCATAAAAAACAAAAATGAAGCTGCCGAAAAATTCCGTGAATACAAGAATCTTGTCGAAAACCAAACAGGCAAGAAAATAAAGGCCATCATGTAAGGCAATGATCGTGAGTTCATAAATGACGTACTCAAGCACATCAAAATAGACAGTGGAATACGTCATTACACCGCTGTGCCTCACACGCCTGAACAGAACAGTGTAGCAGAACGGAAAAATCGGACTCTAGTCGAAATGACAAGGTGTATGTTGACAAAAGGAAAAGTTGACCCTCGAAGCATACCCGGTAAATTTGTAGGTTATCAGCCACGTCACAAATATACCGTGTTTGGATTCCAAGCGAACACTAGGTTTGTACATCCCTAGAGGTGAAATTCTTATGAAGCTTCAGGGCGAGCAAGGATCCTGAGTTATCGGAAGGAGCCGAGGACTCTAGCGACTTCATCAACGTGGTGATTCCCTCCGAACACGACAAACCAAACAGTCAGTATAACCCACAGCGGGCGAGAGACACCGCGGACGAGGACGTGCCATTCTTTGGTTTTCATCGCAGCGACGTAGTAGAAGTCGAGCGATCAAAGGATGACGGTGCGAACGACAGTAATCTCGTAAGCGATATCTCGTCATATGAGTGGGACCTAAATGAAAGCTTACTCCCTCCCGAGAGCGATATCAAAGGCAACGCATTCCAACAGATCCAATCTGCCAAGACCCGAGACAGGGCCACGCCAAGCTCATCATCGAAGTTGAACGAATTCGAACCCGTTCCGTTTAACAAGGACTGCACGGATGGTTGCATTGCCATGGCAGCTACAGAAATTCCCATCGATGCAGCCCTAAGTGGTCCTGACGGCTTGAAGTGGTTCGATACCATCTACGATGAAAACAAGAGCCTCATCAGCAACGACACCTGAGAGCTGGTTTAACGACCCACCGTCTCCAGAGTACTTAGATGCAGAACACTACTCAGGAATAAGCTTGAAGCAGACGGGTCACTCATTCGTTAAAATGCCAGAGCTGTGGGGCTGGGCTACTCCCAAGTGTCTCGAGTAGACTTCATTGAAACGTTCGCCCCCGTGGCGAGAATTGAATCACTACGTCTACTACTATCCCTGTCTGCCAAAAGTGATCTGAAGGTCTACCAACTGGACGTTGCAACAGCGTACCTAAACGGTGACATAGATACCACGGTATACATAAAAGTCCCAATCCTATTGGAAGAAACATTAATAAAAATGGCAAAAATTGAAGAGGACCCGAATCTTGTACTCAAGGCAAAATCCATGCTAAAGGACTTAAAGACCGGAAATAAAGTGTGCAAGCTTAAGAAAGCCATAAATGGACTCAAACGAGCTGGGCGTCAATGGCACAAAAAGCTACATAGACAACCGGGGAAGCGGTACCACATATTTCCTCGTCTATGTTGACGACATTGTTATTGCATCAAACAACACAAAACGTGTCATGGATCTCAAGCAGGAACTCGGACACAACTTAGAACGCAAAGATCTTGGCGAAATCAACTACTGCCTTTGGATCAACATCAAGCAGAAACCTGGGCGAATATTCATGAGCCAGAGTGCCTTCGTAGCTGACATCCTGTCGAGGCTCAAAATGTCGGATTGCAAGCCTGCAGTGACACCCGTAGCACTGGGTGAGATACTCACCGCCAAAGAACCTGGAAATGCAAAGAGCAATCACCCCTACCGGGAACTCATCGGTGCTCCCATGCATCTCGCCATAGGTACAAAGCCTGATATATCCTATGCTGTCAATATGCTGAGTCAATTCAATAATTCCCACGGTAGCTCCCACTGGACAGCCGCAAAGCGCGTTCTACGCTACCTCAGAGGGACAATCAACCGAAAGCTCGTATTCTTAAAGGACGACCAAGGAGCTTCTTTCGCTGATGCGGACTGGGGTGGCTGTGTCATCGATCGAAGATGATACTCGCGCTATGCCTTCATCCTGTCGGAGGGAGCAGTGTCCTAGTCCTTACGCAAGCAAATGATGGTGGCACTGTCATCCACTGAGGCCGAGTACATGTGTCCAACTGAAGCCAGCAAGGAAGCAATCTACCTAATTAATTTCCTTCACAAACTCAAACGCCCGGATTTGGCTAGAATCACTATCCTTAATGACAATCAGTCTGCTGGAAAACTTGCACTCAACCCTGTTTTTCAGTCACGGTCGAAACACATTGATATTCGGCATCATTTCATAAGAGAGGCCCTTGTCAATCACCCAATTAAAATAGCGTATTTGCCAACCAACGAGATGACAGCCGACGTTCTCTCCAAGCCACTGACCTCACACCAACACGAGAGATACGCAGCGGAGCTTGGACTATCTTAATTTTTTTATTTTTGTGGTATTCATTACGCGAAGTTTTCATTGAGAGAGGGTGTTAGTATTACAATATCAATTCGCGTGTACACATGTAGTTTATATATATTCAAACGTTGTACGTCACAGTTTCTTTTTCTTGACCGGGTAATAACTATCGCGGCAACTAATGTTGCGGAATCTACCTTGGGTTAGAAGAGATTCAATTTCCACCCGGGAAAAAACTTTTCTTCAATTCAAAAATTTTTGCCCAAGGTGGGATTTTAACCCCGACCATCAAGATCTGAAGGCAGACGTGCATACCGACAGAGCCATCACGCAGCTTCATACATACATATGATCACACATATGTATACATAAATACATACAAAAATACATACGTATATACAAACATACCTACATACGTACATTACACAGAAATAAATGTGAACATGTATACGCATACAATTGCATAAAATGATTCAAAATTACATAAATATGTTCGTATATACATACATACATTACATACATACATGTACCATGATATAAATAGATACATCGTACGAGATACAGCATCATGTACAAATATTTATACTCACAAACATACGTCTCTTTATACGTACAAGCGTACTTATGTACATCCATACATTCATAAATGCACATATCCATAGATTTATACATACATTAATGCATATATTTATACAGACATACATACGTACGTACGTACAATCATATACGGATACATCTATGCATACACATATTTATGCGAACATACATACATGCATAAACATCTACATATGTACAGGGAACATCGTAAGTACTTTAACCGCAGTGAACGGTGTGTACAGTTATAAATTCTGAATTTATGACTATCAAAAAACAATTTTCTGACATTTAGTTTTAGATAAAATCCATTACAAAATTTTTTATTTTGGGCCTCTTTGAAACATTTTGTCTTTCAAACAAGCTGATATTTAGTACGGTGTTGATATATATAGCAACTATATTGGCGACAAGCTAGACCTCGGTAAGTAGTAAAACAGAAGGTCTACTCTCGGTCAAATGATAGCGCCCGTACTCATAAACACGTTAGTAAAAGTGGTCAGGCAGCAACTTCTGACACAATTACGATCAGAATTAAGACCGTAAAATTAAACAAGGGTCCTTCTAACCCCGTGCAGAGGTAATCGCCTTACAATGCGCTCACTTCTGTAGTATGTGATCTCGAAATTTTTATGCTATTTACATTGTCTTTTTTACGATCGATCTATCAAGATAAACGACTCTTTTTTCGTTAAACCGCAACATAAAAACGCAATTTATTGCAATACATCAAATGGTAGGATTTAAGACTTAAGACAAACATCAGAATTGTAGCCTTTCTTCGATAAATAAAAAACGGTTTTTTAAGTATTACAACAAATTTGAGCTGAACTCGAGACTGTTTTGCCATGAAGTAGACACTTCTCTGCAACGTACTAGAAACAAAGTAAATAATATTTAACAACGAATTTAAGACTTTTTGCGATAAAATAAAACGAACGAGGGATTTTCAACTAGAGACAAAAAAGTTTTGCGATGAACTTGAGACTCTTTTCCGATATATCAAATGATATACTTTGATTCTTTAAGATTTATAATTGATTCAAAAAAATTATTAAGATTTGTTAAATTTTCAAGTACGTGTTTGTTGATTCTTTTTTATGATATGAAATATTACGAAAAATCTTCAACTATTATTAAATAAAATTCATGAAAAAAAAAAAAAATTATTAAATAAAAGAAAATAAACTTTGAGTAAGTGGAATAATCAATTAATGATGTATAATTAAACTGTAATGAAAAACATAAATAAATTTGTAAAAACAATAAGATTTTTCAAATGATAAAGTAAAAACATGTGTTCATCAATTCCATAAAAAATAATTTCAAAATAAAGTAATAAAATATAAAATGTCAGATAACTCTATCAGTATTTTTCTGACTTGTATTTATTTTTATCATGTGAGCCAATGTCGATTAATAATTTCAAACAATTTCTTAAGTTATTTTAGGAGTAATATCATGCTAAGCATAAGAAAATGCATACAAGACTTTCATTATTCGATAGAAAATTTCACATTTAGATTTTGCTGAACAAAAAATAGCGCAATAAACAATTTAAATAATAGAATCACTTACAAATGGTGGTGATTAAAAAATGTGTATGTACAATAACTGTGTTAGTGAGCATGTGATGAATTAATTATTTGTAAGACATCAAATTGTAAAGTATCCATTGCGATGTATTCTAATTATATTTTGTTTATTTGCTTGATTTTTACTGTTTTAATGTATTATTATAAATTTGTGATATTTGTCCTCACATATAAGTAATTTGCATGTTTACTTCGAAAACTTATTTTCGTACAATCAATTGCACATAACTCACCAAACGTAGAATCTTTTTAAAAATTTATTCTAGTGACTCAATTTAAAATCATTTAAGGAGTGGAATAAGCTTTAAAAAGCCGAAAGAAAACAATAGCCATAAATATATTTATTTTTAAAGTTTTCTTCTGCTAAGAATTTGCGCTGAATCAATGTTGCAAAATTTCAAAATATTATTTGTTTCTAACTTTACAAAATACACCTACTTCGTACTTCCATATCGTTTCACTGTAGCATGTGAAAATATGACTTAACTGATATTACAAATTTGGTACAGTTGGGGGAACGTCCCTTATAAATCTGGTTTTATTAAGCTCGACAATTTTAGTGTCGCTTAACGATTTATATTCGAGAAATTTTTTTTTAGGTTGTATCAATAGACAATTTCACATTTCAGATTTTGCTAAACAAAAATAGCACAATATACAATTAAAATGATAGAATTACATAAAAATAGTGGTGATTAAAAAATGTATATGTACAATAATATGTTAGTGAGCATAAATTATTTTATTATTTGTAAGACATAAAATTTTTGTTGGATCCATTCCGATGTTTTCTTAATATTGTGGTCGATTGTATATTTATTTTAGTCGATGGAGGGCAAAGCCATTGACAATAAAAATGTGCAAGAAGTTAATTCAAATATTTTACTTAGTATACAAATTTTTATTTTTCTTGATGATCACGATAACGAATATAACATTCTGTTTATAATATTTTGTAAAATAAAACATATAAAGTTCTTTTTATTACTAGCACCGTACTCTCGTGTATGCAGAAATCAGAAGTGATCGTAATATAACCTTTAAACTTCGCAAAACATGACGCTTTAAAAGAGGTTATCTCCGCGATTTGGTCGTCAACATAATTTTTTCTTAAGTGCAAAATGGATCTTATGATCTCTACTTTTATGCTGATAGTTTTTTTATGATCTCCATTAGCTGCGTAAAGTTACACTAATGTTTCAGCCTTTTTCTGGTGCTTCTGCCATATTTTTATCGTCGACCCAACTTGAAATTTTGCACACTTTTTAAAAATTTATTTATAAACTACATATTTTAATTTTACTTAGTCATCCATAACTTTGCATATCGATGGAACCTCCTTACGACTTCTTAAATACAGTAACCTATTTGTTAAACCATTTATGGGTTAAGATCAAAACATATATATTTATTTGATAACTTTTCTTTAAAAAGTAGTACTTTAGTAAAACTCATCATTAAGGCGTGAGGGGTTGGCTCGCGGAGCGCACAGGGAGGTCACGCTCTACTATAAAATATATATGTATACTAGTTAGGCTTTACCCTCTGCGGGCTTTGCCCACCAATCCCCCATGCCTCTATAAAGACTTTTAGTAAAGTACTTGACTTTTGAGAAATGTTTCTTAATAATTATTTATGTTTCAATTTTGTTCCATGAAATATTTAATAAAAAGTGCACTGTAATTCAAAAGTCTTAAAATATGTATGAATGAAATTTAAAACGTTTAAAGTTACTCCAATTGCTCAATGGAACACATTTTTTAAGATGGCTCTCTTCCACTGTACTAAATTTGTAATTAAAGTAGAGTTCTCTTTCAAAATGCTACCGTAATAAGATATTAAAGTGAAAAATAAGTGTACTTTTTTCAGTCAAAAACTCATTGTTTTATAAAATCTTATAATATTGCACTAGTGTATATTTTTTAGTAAAAAAAAAACTATAAAAAAATAGGTACGTTCTTTGATTTTTGTTAGTTTTCGATATTTTCCTCTGTAATAAATAATTTTCGGCAGTTACCAAAGAAAATCTATAGAAAAATTTAACATTTGATGAGTCAGCTGCAATCGTTTGTACAAAATTGAGTTTTTGAAGAAAACATTTGCAAAAAACTGGTGTTTGGGTTATAATATCACAAATTGGTAATTATAAATTACCAACAGAGAACATTACACATCAGGAAAACATGATCAAAATATGGTGCAATAGATCCATTACAATTTTATGTCTTGCGATACTAACATTTGTTTTGTATATTCTTGTATATCCAAGACAACAAATAGAACATCAACGTATAAAAATATTAAGGAATAATGTTTCTAACTTTCAGGTTTTCTGAAATTATTACATGCTAACTTCAAAATCATTTAAAATGCATATTCTCGCATGATTCAGTATTTTTATGTAATTTTATTATTTAAATTGTTTATTGGTTTTTTTTTCTTGTTTCGAAAAATTTAAAATTTAAAAGTCTAACATGCTTTCTCTCATGCTTAGCACAATATTACTCCTGAAGCTACATAAGATATTGTTCGAAAAAAAAAAAAAAAAATTACAAAATATCCTTTGTACTCGCTTAATACAATTATTTATTATAAAATTGATAAACATTATATATTTATATCTCATCATTCAAAAAGTTTTATAGTTGATATAAACGCCTTTTTATTGTACGTTAGCATAGAGCTTTACATCTCTTTTTAATTTTACAACTCACTTACAGTTTTATTTCTATTATCTTTTTTTTTTTTTTTTTTTATAAATTCAAACTTAAAAAATTTGTGGAAATTCCGTCATATTTAATATCATGAAAAAAAAGCTAAATCAGTTTTCTTTGGTTTTAGAGTTTTTGATTGAAACTATAAAATTTAATGTCAAAGTATCAACATAAAGATTCAAAAATATAAGTCTTTCTTAACCCGTGACCTACCATACATTCTCTCATTAACATTGCAACGGTACAGCCGTTGTACGCTCGCCAAGACGGCGCGGGCGGCGCGAGTCTGGAGAGGTCGCGAAGAGGGGGGAGGGGAGAAGCGGGGAGGAGAAGGCGCGGCAGTCGATCTTAGGCCTTGCATACGTGGATAGATAGCGAAAAAAGGGAGCGGATTTTGCAAAGGTTAAAATCTCGGGATGTGGTGTGTTGTCCTCGGACTCGGACGAGTAGGTTTTCTGCGAGGTGGAATCGTGTGCTAGGAAGTGTTTGGAGATAGTGGTACACCCGGTAGTTGCTGCGTGTAGGATAGGCTGACCGGGACGCATGTCGAGTCCACGAGCAACGAAGCGAACGGCTCCGAAGCAGAAGCACCAAGCAAGGTCCGCCCGTGTCGCCACTCATTTTAGTTAAGACGAGCCCGTGTGTTCTATCTATTTGTTCGTATTTCATTTCTCTTTAATCTTCGAAGTATCGCATACTTTATCGTTTGTACTTTATATTCTAATTGACCGCGTCGCTGCACTCATCCATACACTTACACACACACATGCTTACACCCACAATATATTATGTACTATAATATTCGTTACAATATATTCTATATCGAGTTTTTATTCGATCAGCATTCTAATTTTATTAGTGTAAACTGTATCGTGTACTCCTTTTCCATACCTATATATTTGTATATATTTGCTAATCTGGCGGAAATCGCGGTAAGGCTGCGTTGTGCATACTTGGAAAGTGTGCGCCCCTAGAGAGTGAAGACTGCAGAACATAGGGTATCCCCACACGGAGAGAGCTCTGGCGCTATGGTAGTATGAGCCTCCGTGTACTATATTGGTATTCACCAGCGCATACTACGTCTGCTCGGGAGCCATGCCAAATTAGTATGGTCCCAAACAAACGTAGTACAGTACGAGCCTACTATAGAGTCTATGAAGCCTACTGTAGTATGCGCTGGTGTATAGCTACATAGTACACGGAGGCTTATACTACCGTAGTGCCAGAGTTCTCTCTGTGCAGGTTCTTCAGACAGCTGAAGGTGGGTAGAAAAAACAGATGCACGATGATCTGCGTCGTTTGCAAGGTTAATCACCGAGGGTTCCCATACGATACAGGTCCAGTCGCGATTGATAGAGGCTGTATGGCGGTGTCCGTCTTGTTCCTCTCGGGTACCCCCCCCCCCCCTCCTCGCGGCAATACCCCGCTACAACATGCAACTTGAACGATGTAATTTTTGTACAAATTTATTATAATGATTATACAATAGAAAATATAGTTCGGTAAAAGATATTTATTGATGACTAACAATAAAAAAAAAAACATGCTTCATATAAATTGTTTCATTTTTAAAATAATCAAATGCTGCTCATGTTATAAAAAATACTACAGAAATAATATTTTTTTTTTTTTTTTTTACATTTTAAAACAGTTTATCATAATTTTTTTAATTTGTACTATTATTTCTACGTACACTGAAATAAAAATAACTTTTTTATTTCAGATCCATCGATAGGAGATTTTTGTGTAGCACGTAGAGGACCTAGCGAGGACTACGGTTTAAATATTTAATAAGTGGATGAATTATTTTGTGTCCTTGTATATGTTCATTTTGTCATATAATTTTTAGCTTTCTATTATTAGGCAAATTATTTGTTATAAATTCAAGAGAAACAATCCTGCGCACAGCATCAATATCTCAGGAGTGCTGTGGAAATTTGCTCTAAAAGAAGCGTTCTTTCTATTAAAAACTTTTTTTTTTTACATAACATTGAAATAAAAAGAACATTCTCTTGGCCCCGTATGATTGATGGCAAAGCCCTTAATTGGTAAAAGAGAGCTAAAAGCTGTGACAATGCCAGTGACCGTAGAGTAAACAATCATTGTGGACCTTATTGTCAGCTCATAGTATGTCCATGGTAATTTTGTATTTCCTTATCTAAAAATGAACATACCAAGTTTATTGTAAGTTAAATAAATGTAAAAAGGTTTTTTTAATATGAATTACGTGGCGTTTATAAGTTTGAAGAACTGCAATTTGAAAACAATTGAATAAGTATTACTATTGAATGTGTGATAGAAGTAATATTTAAATTTATTCACAAAATTTGGATCTCAGGTAGATTTAAACTTTCAAGAAATAATAATTACCTATTAGAACGAAGAGGTATAGTAATTGCAAACATTAGTTTAGGTGCCAGGTAAGTTCTGTAGCTTTTTCTATTAGAATATACCCAGCAAAGTTTTTTCCATGTATTTTTGCCTCCCAAATACGATTTTCGATGGTAGGTCGCCATCCATTTTCGCTGTTAACTAATTTTATAAACAAATAAAAAATCGCTGTTCTTAAGAAATTTTCTCCAATTTTTTAGCTTATTCTGAACAAAAAGTTTCATATAAAGTATATTCCCAAACTTAATACTTTGGTAGTTGAAAAATCGCAAACTTTGAGTTAAATGCGTTTTATGCGATTTTCAGTAGATTGCCATATAAAGCCAGATTAATATTTTTTAACTCGAAACCTCTCAAATTATGAGCCTAACATAGTGTTAATAATACGTAGAGACCAATGAATTTTGTTATGTTGCTTTTATCCACCGAGCTTTACAATCTAAGCCTTTTTAATGAGAGTTTATAATAAATTTTATAGATACTTACGTATTATTAAACAACTATGTTGAGCTCATTATTTAAGAGGCTTTGAGTTGAAAAATATTTATCTGGCTTCACATAGCAAGCAATTAAAAATCGTGAAAATCGCATTTTTTAAAGTTTGCGATTTTTTAACTAGAAAAGTATTAGGTTTGTGAATGCACTTCATATGAAATTTTTCGTACAAAAAAAGCTTAACAACGAGAGAAAATTGGCCAAGAATAGCAAATTTGTATTCGTTTATAATATTTGTTAATAACAAAAAATTGACCATCTGGATCCCATCTTACCATCGAAAAGCGTATTTGGGAGGCATAAATATATAAAAAAAAAACTTTGGTTGGTACTTTCTAATATAAAAGGTTACGAGAACCTACCTGGCACCTAAACCAATCTAAAAATATTCATGTAATAATTTGTGATGGTATTTGGACTCGAAATTCTTGTACATATAGTCATTTTCCATCGTAGCACTCAAAAACTTGTGACATAAAACATAAAGTTTTAAAAAGTTTTTTAACACCAATAAATATGCTTATCTGTTTTTAGTGATATATTTTGTCCCACAAAGCTTACATTGTTAAAATTTCGATTGTATAATTTGTTGAAATTATCCTTTAATTCATAGCAATGTATACAAATTTGCTAGATTGAATGGTTCAACTTGATTCTTACGATAAATTCAGCAATAATCTAGTTCTCTATGAATTGATTTAATCCATTTCAATGTGTGTGTAGATATGAGACTTAATTCCTAATTTATGCATTTACTTTTTTGTAAATATAGGAATGCTAGTATGTGCATGTAAAAGAAATATGCATTCATTTTAAGAGTTTATTTATGTTATATTATATTTTTAGGTAACAAAAAACAAAATTTGGAAAGACATTGCTGGTCTTTTGGGTATTGGTGCCAGCAGTAGTGCAGCTTATACGCTACGTAAGCACTACACCAAACATTTATTATCATTTGAATGTTATTTTGATCGCGGGGGAGTCGATCCTCAACCTATAATTAATCAAGTCGAAGCTGGCTCAAAAAAAAAAGGTTCGAAAGGAACATCATCTATCCCATCTCCGGGTAAGTTTTGAATAGAAGAATAATTTTACTAGTGTTACAAGAAAACGATCACATTTGGAATTTAAAAAAATGTTTGTGCAGGAAATCATAATAACAATCATTCATTTTTATAGTTGTGAACGATTTTAAATAAGTATTTGAATGATATGGTTGACGTATGTTAGAGCAGTTCCTCGTCATTGGCTATTCTAATACACTGTTATCTTACTCGTCCTGACTATTTGGCTATGCGTTCGCGATTGTAGCTTCTGCCAGGCAAAAAATTTCACTTTTGCTGGAATGACCTTGTCGCGAGAGATATTCTTATATAACAGACAAAAGAAATAGGCACTAGGAATTTCACTCAACACAGGTTTGATAAAGTAAAAATAAAAGAACCGTACATAACCACAAGGTGTGTGCGTAATTGTATTGAGTACAACTTGTCTGTTCTTGGCCGGCTGAGTGGGATGCACGAGGCTGCTGAGCTCAAAGGCCTCCATTTCTACCTACACTAGGCGGCTTGCTGCCGAATATGCAGCAGCTAACTTAGGCTTTCTGCTGAGAGTATACGGCAAAAGCTTGTATACCCGCAAGCCCTGTCAAAGACATGTAACGATCGATTTCATTACGTCTCAGAATTTTTTTCAAACATGACCTAATAACATAATTTTGCAAGAAACACTAATTTTATCTTTTCAGAATTTTAACTTTGAACTAGAAAGCTGCCGAGAAATGAATAAATACAAACATTATTCTAATATAAGCGAATATATAATCATATATACAACGAGTCCGATGGCATCTACCTATTACATATATTTTTTCAACGTACAGCGCGAATCCTCCATACGTGATGGAAAATGCCATACTTAAAATAGCTCTTATTTCAATAAATATTGAATTTAGATGAATTTCTTTCAAATTCACACCAAGTAATTTCAGTACAGCATTTAGTATAAATTTACAAATAGCCTAAGAAATAGAAAACTGACTGAATTTTCATTAAATGTCAACTTTTATGCACACAAAAGGAAGAAACAATGTTTGAATTTTCTGTTCAACTTGATATAGAAAAAATAAGTCGAATTATTATAATTGACTATACCATCAAATTTCGCTTTTATTATTCGATATTTCAGCGATCTATGTAGCGCGTTTTATTGCGAAAACAACGATTCACGTTAAAAAATTGTCAATCAACAATCAACAGAACAATGAAAAAAAGGCTTGCTCCGGCTGGGATAATTTTTTAACGTAAATCGTTGTTTTCGCAATAAAACGCGCTACATAGATCGATGAAATATCGAATAATAAGCGCAAAATTTGATGGTATAGTCAATTATAATAATTCGACTTATTTGAAATATTCACCATCAAGGCATATACATTCATAAGATCTAACTTGATATAGAGTTGTAAATGGATATAGAAGAGGAGAAAATACGATTGCCTAGCCCGCAAATTTTCTGTACTCTCTAATTTTTTTCAATATGCAGACTCAATGATGATTTTTCTTTTTTTTCTACTTTGAGTCAATGTACAGTTATGGAAAGTTTGATATCTTCCTTGTGCTAACAGTATAGTGTAACTGAATATGTAGCTTTAGAAGCAGGAATCCAACATTGCCGTATGCTTCTTGCTTGAATCAAGCAATCCAGCTTGTTACAATATTTGATAGTCTAGTGTTTCTCAAGTCTTGTAGACATTTGCCTTTGATATGAGTTCTAACCTATTATAGAATGGGTTCTATTATACGTGTTATACCACAGATAAATGAGTCTAGCTGTTCATATCCTATTACTATTACGAAGTTACATGATTCTCCAACTGCATTTTCATTGTTAAAAATCTGTGCACTAGGTATCAACTTCAGAAACAAAATCAAATACACAATTTATATGCCATTTTGAAAGTTTAGTATTCAATACTAGACCTTCTCCAAATTATTCTTGAATTCTCTAATGAGTGGTAAAAATATATCAATTAAATAGGGGGATGGTCAATTTTTAGATATCCGTTATTGCCCCTGTACTGTGTATTAAGTTAAGTAGAAAGTAGAAAAATTCACTTTTGTTGCGTCCACTATATATTAAAAAATGTAATGTTCAATGACAATCTGTGATTATGATTGGGAATTTTTGCCCTTCTTAACACTGTATTTTAAATATGTTTTAAATTAAAAAAAATTCGAAAAAATACGTTAATTCGATATTGTTTGCGCGTGGGATATATTTTCAATAATTAAAGAGTAACAACATTTTTAGCGTATGTTACGGATCTGTGTTCCTTTCTTTAATTTTCCATAACTTTTCTACATCCAGTTCCGACTTAATATTAAGTTGAACAAGAAATTCAAACATTGTTTCTTCCTCTTTGTGTGCGTAAAAATGGACATTTATTAAAAATTCAGTTTTCCATTTCTTAGGCTATTTTTAAATTTGTCCTAAATTCTGTACTGAATCAGAAAAGACAAAAAAATTTATTTGTTCTGTGTTTACGTTAGCAAGATATCAAAAAGTTTGAGGTTTTACATACAATTTTAGCTTGTATTTAGATTTTTCGTCCTCTTTAGTATTTTTCCGTGATTCTGTATTAGTTAAGTAAAATAGTACCGAAGAACATTTTTATCAGGTAGCAATCATACAATAATGATAAAAATAGATATTTAAGGAAAATTTTTTGGTTACGTTTTCATTGTCAGGCTGCAATAAAAGTTCTTTTTAATTATGTAGGAAATTAGACCTAAAATTAACAACTTAGCTTTTCCCTGTTTGCGTTGGCAAGATAACCAAAAAATCGGGGTTGGGTTGAAAACTGTTTATTTCTCGGTAAGGCTTGGATTTTTCGGCATCCCTAGTATTTTTTTCTAATCGCACATTGAGTAAATAAGAAAATATTGGTGAAATAATTTCTCTATTTCCCTGTTTGAGTGCGTAAATGAGATATTCATAAAAATAAAATTTAATAAAAACTTGTAAATTCCGTTACAATTTTAAGGCATTTCATAAAATTTTTCCTTAATTATGTTGTGATTTAGAAACTTATAAAAATAATTATTGCTGTCTCTCTGTTTGCATTGGCATGATTACAAAAAATTGGGGTAGACTGTAAATTTTTAAGTTTGATTTTGACTGCTAGACCTTCTTACTTTTCTTCCACTATAATAAATAGGTTTGGAAATATATAAGAAATCATTTGTCTATCTAGTGACAGGCAAGAGATTACTAATAAAATTAAAATCAAATGATAATTCGTAGGTTAAGGTCCATCTTTTTATCTCATTGTGTTACCGAAATATTAAAAAAATTTGGGTTTGATGGTAGTTTTCAGGTTAGGTTTTGATTTTTCGGCCTTGTAAGTATTCTTACTTGATACTATATTCAATTATTTAATCTGCTTTCGTTCTCGAGATATTAGGTTTTGAGTAAAAAAATAACGAATCTGCCCACTGTGACGGTGTAGCAGCTACACCACGCGCAGCTGCCACTACACCATGCGGAGCTGTCGCTATGCACCGCGGTGAGGCCACAGTAGCGCTAAGTGTTCGGTACACTCTGTTACTACGAGAGTCTAGTGTAGCTACTACACTGTGACGTCGCGGCGCTAGTATGATGGTGAAGGTTGGCAGGCTTTTGCGTTGTTCCCAGCAGCTTTGTTTTTCACGTGACTTATAGCTAGTGGTAGTTGATACACTGTATAAGAAAAGTTATTTACTAATACCAGAATGCACAGCAGCCGCAATCACGACAAAATCTGATAATGATGATGACGATGATATGGACTCTAGTGAATAGGGCGTAACTGTAATTATAAATTCACCACCACTTGAAATGCCTTCTACATATGACGATCTATTGAAGAAAGTACAAAAAGTGCTCAAGATTTTTGAGCGGTCACCAACTTAAAATGACTTTTCCATACAAAAATATGTAACGGAACAAGAAGGCCCTAAAAAAGAATTAGCATTAATATTAGACTGATGTACTCGCTAGGATAACCGTCTAAACATGTTAGAAAAATTCTCTAACTGAAACAATTGTATTGATAAACCATTAACTGATATTGAATTTGAAATTAAATTTAGCGATGCTGAAAGGTTTAAATCAATTATCTCATTGCCAGCTTGCAACCTTTCAAATTGGGAGTTAAGGCACTTTGTAGGCGTGACTGAGCGCTTATAGCTGAGGACACAACATTTCTCTTTATTTCGGATAAATTGCAACAAAAAAATACGGTGTTGAGTAACCAGTTAACTCAGTGGCTACATGAACGTATTCAAAAATGCCGCACTGAGTTGACAGGAGTTTTAATTTATTTGCAAAATCTGAAAAAGTACGACCAAGAAGCCAAAAATACAGATTGTACTCAAACATTCTTTATGCCAAAAAAAGCCGCAATACGCCAAGATATAAAGAAAATAATAGAATGAGTCAGTGGTGCTGAAGACGATAAAATTCATGAAATGTATGCAGGTAACGTCTTCGAAAATACACCTATAGCTGGAACGTCTTCAACTGATACAGGTTCTACTCTAACGCTAAAAGAAGAATTGAAAAACAGCTTTAACAAGAAAAAGAAATATTTAAGAGAAAGCCAGACATCAAACAAATGGATTATGAGAAAATTTTAAAGAACGAAATGGCTTGTCTTAATTCCGATGGTCTCAGAGGAGAGTACCTGACTCTCCCCTATGAATATATACTGACGGTTCAGCCTACTAGCGTGGAAACCGAGAGAGCGTTTTCGGCATCAGGATTTGCAGTCTACTCAGAAGCATGCTTGGAGACAGTGCTATAAATGCCATTTGCTTTTTAAGAGCGTATTTTTAAAAGTTATCACCATAAGTTAGTCGTACTAATAGCATATATATAAGAGAAAGTTGTGATTTGATTATTAGGCATTATATAAATAAAACTATTAAGACTGAATTACAAATTTTATAAAACTGTTGTTAGATAAAAAGGTAAAATTGCCAAACATTTAAATATTGAGGTCTAATAAAACAGATTACTAATTACTCGTACTTAATTATAATTTCATTGTTATTTTGTTAGAAAACAAATAATTTTTGTTGCATAATGTAAGACATGTTTAAATGATAAAACTTGATTTTTTAAACAAAAACCTGTAGTTTAAATTCGATTTTATAACATAATTTTAAAGAA
The DNA here is from genome assembly GCA_030522625.1 of Copidosoma aretas. Lineage (NCBI taxonomy): Eukaryota > Metazoa > Arthropoda > Insecta > Hymenoptera > Encyrtidae > Copidosoma > Copidosoma aretas. Next base: position 18,426 of record JAPYYV010001880.1, read on the forward strand.
AATAGTTTTAATTTTTCAATTTGATAGGGCTAACAATAATACTTCATCATACATACAAGCAGGGCAAAAAGTTAAACCACTGTAGATAATTTTAATTATGTGAGATCCTGCGAGATCCCGCGCGGGATTGATCAATCCCACATATGAATTCCGCGGGAATAAATGAGCTGCGGGATTGCACTCCCTACCCGAGACATATCGATCAAAACGAGAGGGACTTCGTAGAAAGAAGCAAAATCGTGCTTTGCATTTGGAGGACTACGAGTCTGTTCACTCCGCCGGCCAACGAGAGAGAGGATTTTCCCCGGAAGCTAAATCCCCCACGCGAAACACCGATAAAGGTGCCGGGTCTAGAGCAAGGGTAGTCAACCCAACGGGCAATCCCTACCGATTCCTCTGTGGATCCGCCTCCGTACAGTTGATTTAATTGTCGGAGTGACGCTCACCTCCAACAAGATTGTCCCCACACCCCGCGGCGTCAACCCTGCTGTCAAAACTGGCCGTTTGACCGTCACCGTAGAGACGTGCCCGTGGTGCCGTTACGCCTACTAGCGCTATTTGGCCAAGGGTAACGAGCCCCTCTCTTTGCCTAACATAGAGACCTACCTATCGGCCCGGATACCTTGGACTACCGCGTACCCCTTGACTTACCGAGGGGAACCGCGGGAACAGAGCCTGACCGTACATTCTTAAAGAAAGACGAGAGAGGCCACCCCTGGAGCCCCCGACAAGCTACCCGAAACTCCAGAGAGTTCTGTGATAAAAGCCCTCTCCGCTGGAGCCCCATACTTGAGGACGACCTACAACCCTTACTTAATAGCCAACGCCAAAATGCTCCCTCAACATCAGGGGATCATAACAAGTTCTGCACTGAACAAGAGCTCCAAGAACGAAATCGGGACGAGACCTTACGGGCTCAGCGATCTTGAGAGCGACAAAGCTCGAAGGGCGAGTCGAGCGGCTTATTACAAATTTTAAGGCTCTTAGAAAGCCTGAAAGATGTGCCTCCACCCTTACGAGAGCGTATTTTCAACCAGGCCTACAGTAGTCAGGCAGACGAGGAAAGTCCAAAGAGGAATTATTAAAGAGAGAGAGAGGGCAGACCGAGATACGAAAAAGTGAAAAGAAAAGGTAATCGGAGCTCGAGAAAGGATAAAAAGGACAATCAGTCTGCGAGCTAGGATTAAAATAATACAGAAGTATTGGTTCTGATTAAAATTTCGTACTAGATATAGGCCAAGCCAGCAATAGAAGAGGAAGGGCGGATATAAACCCCTCCGGTATTATGACCACAACTCATATTTTTTTTTTTAGTAATATTGTCCAGCGACTGATATGTCAATTGTACCGTATTTCTTCCCCAGCATAAGAGACAAGGTGGTCATTCACTTTGTAAGCCGACGATATTCAAATAACGCTAAATATTTTTGACTAGATCCTTTGTTTTCTTTCTTTTTAAGTTGATTTTTTTTTCTCCTGTTTGCTACGATTTATTATTTAATTTACGACCGCCGGAGAAGCCACCTTAACATAGGGGGGAAGTATCGCTTGCATCCCTCCAGTTCCATCACGAGAAGCCAACGAATTCTGCACATCCATTTTGGCCTGAAGGGAAGGAAACTGTCCAGAAGATGTCTACTAGAAAGGATGAGGGACGGACCAACACTTTTTTCGAGACCCAGATTAATGGTCAAGATTCTTTAGGGGGCGGACCGATCCCGCATGTAAGTTATAAGCCACTCTACATATCATTTCTTCGTTTATTCCGCGGAGATAAGAAAGAGAGAATAATGGTTATGTCATTGGTCTTGCACAACCGGGGGATGTCCAGCCTAGGGAAAGTAGGAGAGGTTAATGACAATGTCATAGGACGGGAGCCGTCCATACTCTCTCTTTCTCACCCTGGTAGCCAGGAGTAGAGGAATAGGGATACAGGTATATAGAAGTAGGTATATGATAAAAAGAAATGAGTTAGCAAAGAAAATATTAGTAAAGTCAGTTGTACATACAGATATAGATAATGGAGAGCGGAACAGAGAAATACGCAGAGCAGAGAAAGGTGTATGTAGGAGTCCGTGACAGATATGCGCGCTGATCGGCTCGACGTAGCCGCCGCGAACGGAGAAAGGCTGCCGTCGAGTGAGGGAGAGGGAACTTTTTTCATTGTGCATCGTTGCTGCACTGCTTGATGCCAATCAGTTCGTTGAGACGCGTTTGTCGGCACTCTCCACGCTCCATTCTTCTCCACCGAAGAGACGAGCGGCCAGCCACGCTACTGACCAGACGAGTCCAGCCTCCTGCACCGCTGTCAAGACAACGCCAACGAGCGTTGCTGACGACTCGAGAACGCCACTATTGAGGAACTTCATCTGCCGCCGGAGAGTCTGAGCCAAGAGCAGGGCCACGACGACTGGACGTGGGACAAGGAGCAAAGCACTGGAAGGAAAGGCGCGTGCCGTTGCCGCCATCCAACCGCTGTCAACCATCTTGTAACTGCCTCCGTCGAGCTCTACGAGACCCAGGTGGGTAAATATTGTCGTAAAGGGAAGTGCGTGTCTATGAGCAGCATATGAAAGTGTCCGGACGCCTGCGCTTTTGCAAAGAAGAGAGAGTGAGAGAGAAAGGCCCAGGGGCACGATGTGAGCGTCTCGGGTAAGTAAGCGCGTGCGCCAGAGCCGAATCGCACGCTCTAGGCGTAAGCGTTGCCGAGGCCGATGTGTGCTTTGGTAATGAATGAGACAGGCGAGAAGGAGAGCACAGAGCGTAGGCCCGAATAGTGTCGACCGAAAGACGACGCACAGTGGGGCCAAACGGAAAAAAAACGTTCAAAACGACCTACAACCCTTACCTATGAACCGATCTTCGATTTTCTTTTTTTAACGTAATCTTCATATGATTTGCAACAATCGCTCTTTGCCTGATTTTTCATTTTCAAATTTACAAATTAGTAACTTAACCTCTAAAGTAGAAAACTCCCATTCTGTGCTAAAATTATGACTGCATTGTTAATTTAAAAACTAAAAAAAATGTATTAATGATGTTGAAGGTGTTTGTAAGTAATGCCAGTAAAAACATAAGTTTAAAAAATGCTTTCAAGTATTTTGAGGTTATGTAAAATGAAATAACTGGCAGTTTAAGTATTGCATGATATTTGATATGAATATACACAAAAATTATTGTTTTTGATATCTTACTAGAATATATCGTTGCCCGATTTCTCTTAATTTTTATTTTTAAAAAGTAACATAACCTCTAAAGTAGAAAAATAATTTTATGTGCGAATGATAAGACGATTTATTAATTTAAAAATTCGAAAAAAATTATCAATGATAGAGATGGTATTCGTAACAAATGTTAGTAATAGTCTGAGTTAAAAAATTTTTTGTTGTAAATTGAGGTTATGTCACATAAAATGTCTACGAATTTTAGTAATGTCTGCTATTTAATAGAATTCTGCAAATCTTAAATACATAATTATTGGTTTTAATACCTCACCAAGATTGCTCTTAGCCCTTTTCCTCATAATCCTTTTCTATAGAAAATAACATAACCTCTAAGGTTGAATAATTATATTTCAAATTAAAAAATTTTTGAACAAATTTGAATGATAATCTTCGTAACAAATTTGAATTGGAGTCAGAGTAAAAAAAATGTTTCTCGATGTTTGTAGGTTATACTCTATTAAATAATTGGTAATTTGGGTAATGTAAGCTATTCGATAGAGTTCTAATAATCTTTAAAATATTTATCGAGTTTTTTTTTGCTATTTGCCCAATTCCTCAAATTTTTATAATTTTCAAAGTAATCTAACCTCTTAAGTTAAGAAAATGTACAAAAAATTTGCTAATCTTGTTCTCTTAGTGCAATGGCATACAACACCATCATTATCATTTGAATTTTTTTAAGAAAATTTAGTTAAAATAAAATATTAGTGCACTCTACAATATTACAACTGTAAAGGTTCAGTTAACAAGTGTGGAACAAAGGTATATAAAGGTAGCTCGCCAAAGTTTTATGCCACATACGGCTCTAGGTTTATAATTTGTCGCTAATTTGTTGCTAATTTCTTACGTCAAAATTAATTTTGTCGCT
>JAPYYV010001881.1:0-23298 GCA_030522625.1 Copidosoma aretas
AAGCTCAAAGGTGCTATCAAGATTTTTGTAATTGGAGAGTTGAAAAAAAACTGGCTTGAAAGATTTGGATTCAAAGTCACCGATATGACTGACTATCCCATGTTTGAGCTTCCTAGACAGGTAACCACTTTTTCTCATTACAATGGAGCCTACAAATTCATGTGTGCTCTTCATAATGTCAATCGCATGAAAAAGTTCTACTTTAATATGTAGTGGAAAGATAATAGTGATGAGCAGTCAGCACAATAGCTTAAGATTTTACGAACAATGTACGAATAATGTAAATATATTGCTGCTTACGATTTCATACTTTGTAAAGATTACCTTCTTATTTCAAAATAAATTGTTTAAGATAAAATTAACAAATGAATGTTTCAAGATTTATTCTTCCCCACAAATTCCATTCCTTCATACAATTCACCAACTAAAATTAAGTGTACATACGTACAAAAGTGTTAATATATATGTATGTCTGCACGCTTGGAGAGGTAAAAATTGTTGGTTGTACCTCACATATAAGAGCATATGGTTGGGGCTCTTATCCATACATATCACTTTCTTTTACAAGCTGCGCGGAGAAGGGAAGCTGTGCCTAAATTGTCAGATAGTTTGACATCATACCATTCAACAATTCAATGTTTATATATATATATATATGCCCGCGCTCAAGAGTCAAAAGCTATTGGTTCTACCTCACAGATATTAGCGTATGGTTTGTGTTTTGATCCACGCACACACACATACACACACAAAAGATAACCCTTGCGCTCTTACAGGCTCAGCAGAGAGGGGAAGCTGCATATTCATACACTTGGACATCGATCGCTGTGTTAGAGCACACTTGCGTCCGTTTAGAGCACACTTGCGTCCGTTCGTGTACAGTAACGTGAGCATCCAGAGGGTGGGGGTGTGCTGGAATCGGCGTGCGCTGAAAGTGGCGTAGTCTACCTACTACGCCCAGAGTGGCGCTCATGTGTATGTGTCGCGCAATAGAGTTGTGTGAGTCTGTGTGTGTATGTGTGCGTGTGTGTGTGTCACTGGTCAGGGATAGGCGGTTGGGAAGAGAGTGGAAGGAGAAAGAAATATAGGAAACTCACAGCCACCTATATGAAAGCTTCATAGATGTGTGTGTGTGTGTGTGTGTGTTTATGTGAGAGTGTGTGCGTTTGTGTATGTGAGTGTGTACGTGTGTGTGTGATGATACCACTATTGGCCGTCTTAATAAACCGCAACACCTTAAGAGAGGGGAGTGCCTGTACAGCTCACAAAGAGGGGTATCCCACTTTTCTTTAGAATACATATAAATATAAACACTCCACCAACCTGTAGTTCGCGCACGTTCTCTGGTCTCAGCTTTTGGAAGCTCTTCATTCTCCGAGAGTATACTGCCAATTGACTTTTGCAGAACGGTCGGGATTCACTTTAACACGCCCAGACTGGCACTTATATGTATGCGTCACGCAATGAAAATGTGTGTGTGTAAGTGTGTGTCACAGGTAACGGAGAGACGGTTTGGAAGAGAGGCAGAGGAGAAAGAAATGTAGTAAAACTCACAGCCACCTATGCGAAAGCTTCACGTATGTGTGTGAGTGGGTGTGCATGTGTGCGTGCGTACGCGCGCCTGTGTGTGTATGTGTGTGATGAAACCACTATAGGCCGTCTTAATAAGCCCCAACACCGTCAGAGAGGGGAGGAGGGCCCCTGTGCAGCTAACAAGGAAGAAAATCCCATTTTTTTTTCTAAAACATATATACATTTAAACACTACACCAACCCGTGGTTCACGCACGTTCTCTGGTCCCGGCTTTTGGAGGCTCTTTATCCTCCAAGAGCATATAGCCAATTGATTTTTGTCGTGTACATACCACTAAGAGATAAACAATCTGTGAAAGCTTTGGAGTGGCTTTATTGGATAGAAATGCATGTTCTTAGTCTTTACATCGAACATGCAGTGCATGGCCGAGAGAAAAGACTATCAGAAGGATTCATCGTTGATGGTTATAGCACACCACTCAATACCGAAAATCACAAGAGTATTGTGTTAGTTCCACATTTGTTATTGGCATGGATATCCGCACCGTTACAGAATAAATCTAGATGCTTCGTTGGTGACAGGTGAATAAATGGATGATACGTATGATAACACAAGAGCAATCATAAATTAATTGAAAAAGGGCAGTGCGATTTTGACAGAAAACTTAAGGAAAATGAACAGCTACGACGTTTTATCAAAGAAACCGAAAAACTCTTGAAACAGCGTCCATCAAATCCGCGTGATGCATTATTTGGTGGCCGTATGGGTAATACTGTAAAGATATACGATTGTATAGAGGGAGAAAAAATTAAATACGTTGACGTATGCTCATTATACCCATGCATTTGTAAGCGTGGCAAGTTTCCAATTGGTCATCCTCAAGCATTAGCAGGTGAGGAAGAATGTCGTCAACTTGTCAGACATAACAGTGACATGTCACAAGTTAACCGTGTACTTGTATGCGACATTCTTTCACCGCGTGACTTGTATCATCCTGTGATATCAGTTAAAATGCACGGAAAATTAATGTTCCCATTATGTCGTACATGTTGCGAAGAGATGATACAAGAGGATTGTACTTATAAAAATCCAAACGATCGATTCTTGCAAGGTACATGGAGTCCTGAAGAGAAAAAAAAGCTGTATATGTTGGTTATATTGTCCAAACTGTTTATGAAATTTGGCAGTATAAGATGACACAGTACGACCAAGAAAATGGTCAAGGTGGCCTGTTTGCGCATTACATCAATAAATTTTTTACGCAAAAAACTGCAGCATCGGGTTATCCACCCGTGTGCACTACGAGTGAAGATAAAGCCCGATATACTACTGAATTAGAACAACTTGAAGGAATAACATTGAATAAGGACAATATAAATTTTAACGCTGGATTAAGATCGGTTGCAAAACTATGCCTCAACTCTCATTGGGGAAAATTTGGTCAACGTGAAAATCTAACAAAGACAGAAATGGTTACAGTGCCAGAGCGTTTGACGGAATTACTTACTGGTTCCGAAGTCGATGTTAACGGTATTTTAACCGTTGATGACGAAATTTTGTATTCAAATTGGAGTTATAAGACCGAAGCTTTGATACCATCTACAACGACGAACGTTGTAATAGCTTACTTTTTCAGAGCGCAGGCACGATTACAATTGTTTCCTTATCTGCACGTATTAAGACCACGTGCCCTCTACTACGATACGGATTCAGTCTTTTACGTCAGTAAAGACGAGAATAATGACTTACCAATTGGTACAGCGTTGGGTGATCTTACAGACGAGTTCGCTGACAAAGGTGTGGGTACATACATAAGGTCTTTTCTCTCTGGCGGTCCAAAGTTTTACGCGTATGAGTAGATAAAACCCGATGGTAGTAAGGAATACGTATGTAAAGTTAAAGGCATCTAACTGAATCATACCAACAATCAAAAGAACAATTATAATACCATTCGTGGATCAATAGCATCACATGACACTGAAATAACATTTCCAGGATCTACGATTCGACGAACCGTCTTCCACGATGTAGTGACATGAAATGAAACCAAGATTTGCAAACCTGTGTATGGAAAACAAAGATTCATCACAAACGATATAGGCTACCCTTACGGCTTCATCGACTTACTGATGAATAAAGTTTAATCATCAAGTGTAAGTAAGTTGGGATGTATAACTCTTGCTAGGTAACGCAAAAGTGGTGGGGATGAACTCCTTGGCCTCTCAGCAAACTAAACGCTACGAAGATCATGAGCCGCTTCAAGAACGATGAAGAAAAGATAGAGAGTAGTTAAAATCTATCAAATTACCTCAGATTTACGCACGTTTTGACGAATGCTTATACTTTATTGTTTAATGAAATACGATTCTTTTCCAAGAAATATATAATCAGCACATGCTTTTACGTAGTTGTTTAATAAAATACGATTTCATAGAAATATGATCAGCACATTCTTTTACTAGAACCTTTAACCTTAGAAAAAAAGCATTCGACTCAATGGTAGCTGTTTTTATGGCTTTAAATACACAACTGTCACAGAGAGAAAGAGAGAGAAAGATTTTATTCAATTTGATATCGTTTATTCATGCCTAGGCCAAAAGGCCGAAAGGCAATGAAAGTAATTATACAAATAATTTTACATATTGTTAATTCATAAAGGTACGTTTTAACTGAATCGAGTGAAGTAACGCAAGTTATGTGATAAGTAATAACAGCTGTCATTCGATGAGCGAAGAGGCAAGCCTAATTTCTCCTCCTACCATTTATTCTTCAATATTTAAATCCTTAATCAATAATATCATAAATTCACCAATTGTTATAAGAAATATTGAATCTTAATAAAAAGAGTAGGCCTGCCTCCTGCTGCAGAAGTGTTTTAAGTACGCTTTTTTGAATAACTCGAGCTTGGGTTGTAAACGGATGGGGACCGGAATGTTGGACCAGTTACGCAGATATTGTACACAGAAGGATTTGTATAAAGATTCATTTGACACGAACGGGATCCGTACATTTAAATTGCCAAAGTGCTGCGATCAGAGCAGGCTGTCATCAGGGTACGGTAGCGTGTTATAGAGATATTGTGGCCGTTGGGTTTGTAAGTAAATGTGCCTAGAAAACCATCGCGTCTATTTTCGAGAGAAAGATATTTTAGGCGATCATAATAAGTGCTCAGAGCTGCATCGCGGCGCAGAGAAAATATAAAGCGAATAAGCACATTAAAAAAACGCTGGGGCTTAATACAGAGGTAGCCTGAGAGGCTCTTATATACCAGGCACGCATAGTCAAAGTGGGGCACAGCTAACGCGCTAACAAGTCGCGCTTTTAGCCTGGGGATAGGCAACGGCCCCTGTAATGCTATCTGTACAGCACCCCGTGAACGTTCGAAAAAAATTCGAGCGACGTGATCTTTCCAAGCGAGGTCAGGCGATATAATAACCCCCAAGTTTCTAGCTGAGAAAACAAATGGGACTGGAACGCCGTTCTCGGAAATCAGGGGAAGCGTGTCTAGGTCCAAGCGCATCGAGTTCTGGGTGAAGCCGAGTATCGTAGCCTTGGTCTTCGGTGCACTCAAGGACAAACCATTCACATCGGCCCACTGGACGACCGCAGCAATATCCTCATGCATGCAATCTATAGTGCCGGGGAGATCATCGCGACGACACTGCAGGTAAATTTGTAGGTTATCCGCAAAAACCATGCGGGTCTCCTCACAGTGCCGCAAAAAAGAGATTAATGAGTTGATGTACAGCAAGAACAGTATGTGGCCCGGATTGGAGCCCTGGGGTACACCGGACATGCATGGCATGTCGACTGAAGGAACACCATCGAGGCCCATTACCGCCTGCGGGCGTCTAGTGATGTAAGAGTGCAGCCAAGTTATCACCTCATTCGAAAAACGTAAATCAGTCAAGCGCGAGAGCAAGGTCGTGTGATCCAAGGAATCAAAAGCACGACTGGAGTCAAAGAGAACCAGCACAGTGGCAAAGCCCCTCTCCATTCCCCCCTGACGTCGCGTCGTCTGTAATTTTTAGTAGAGCTGTTTGAGTGCTAAAATTCTTGCGGAAACCGGACTGTAGGTGTGATAGTAGATGATTGGATTTAAGATAGGACGTAATTTGTTCAGCTATGAGACAGTCAAATAGTTTTGCTAGACGTGATAGGTTGGCTATAGGTCTGGTATCGGATAAATTTTTTGGAGAGGAGATTTTGCTGAGGGGGATGACATATCGACGCCCCCTACGAAGACTAGCTCTATTCAGTTTTTCGGAAAAATGTCATTTTTCCCAATAGCGTCACAACCACACTAATAATTTAAAATAAATTTTAAATGATATTTTGTTTGTCAAAGCCTTTAAAAATATTCTGTAACAATTTTAAAAGTATTAAGGGTTTTAATGTTTATAGCTTGTTATTCGGAAAAAGATAATTTTTTTAAAAATCTGAAAAGAGCTAGTCTTTGTACAGGGCGTCGATATGACTTTTTTTAGATGTTTAGATAGGTACAGGTTGAAATGAATGAATTAAAAAGTGACGTCAGAAAGGGTGCTATGACGGGTAAAAAGCGGTGGATGCACTGTAATGAAAGGCCGTCCGGACTGGGGCCGCGCGTCCTGGAAGCATAACTTGAGGCAGTCTGGCGAACAGAAACCAAGTCTACCGGTGCAAAGTAAAAGTTGGTGTCGGAGATATCATTATTTTGCAGAATGATGTGTGGTGCCGAAAGCGAACAAGGCTGGTTTGCACAAGCGACATCTGAATAATATCTCATCACGGTATTGGGGCTGAAACTATGCAACGGAGAACGAGATCCACTCCTGGTCAGGCTGAAGCACCCTCCAACAGCCATTGCGATCTGACGAGCGCGAGAGAGCATTCCAAAACAATGTTGCTTGTTACAGGGGCCATCGCAACAGTGCGTCAGGAAGATGACAGCACTTTTATTTTATCAAGGTCAGAGTCTGTCAAAATTGGTATCTTGTCAGCGACGCGCCGTCCTCCCTACGCACGTAAATACATCCTGCACGAGCCCATGCACATTTAAAAATTATATGCGTCAGCTCGCTCTTTAGCAGCCAATAGGAGCTTATGCAGAAGCTAAGGTAATATTTCGTATAAACCAATAACGTGATTCACATTAGGACTCTCCAAACCCACGTCCACCAGTTTACTGGCACAATTTTTTCGCTTGGTATCGTGTATAAAGTCACGGGCAGCCACATACTTAAACTTAACTACTACATAACCTGATTTGGACGCTGTAGAAGCGGTGGCGCTGGCTGAACGTCGCAGGATCTGCGAATCTAATACATCGCTTCGCAGGCCAGGTACCCCCAGCACCTCGAGAATTCGCTCAGCTATATGCATGGGTTGCACGGTGATAGGCAACGAAATGCCGGCCACTCGGAGCTCAGGTATACGTCTCTTACCCATGTGCAGTCTCTTAACATGCTCCCATTCTCGGTGTAGGGACTCGTCCGGGTCCCCAGCAGGCCGGGCCTTCAGCTGCTCGACCTCAGCCCGAAGCTGAGCGTTCTCCCTGGCAAGCTCAGATATGCGCTGGTTCTGCTCATCAGCTCACTTTTGGATGGAAACGATTTGGCTCGCTATGCCATCGAGACGTGCGCCCGTTGCAATCTAGCTGTTTTTGATAGAGGCATTCAGCGAATTGTGGGTGACCCGGGGAGACGTGATAAGATGCGTGAATTGTTCCGCGTCCGACATCGAGGCGTAATTCTGTGGCAAAGAAACACAGTTACTAGCAATAGGCACTGGAATATTTGACATATTTGCAGAAGTAATATGTGTATTAATATTATCATTATTAGCCTTATCGGAGTCCGAGTTGGACAAGTTAGACGGAGATAAAGAATCTAAGTAGTCATTAATGTCGGATGTTTTAGCAGACGCAGGCAAAGGGCAAGTTTCTCCCAAACCACGAGCAGAATCAAAAGCTTGATCGCGCTGGTCGGCTACGTCAGTGGGTCGAGTTTCGAGTGTCATGGCCTACGGCTTCGGTGAAAGCACGCTCGCAGCAGGATGAAGGTGCCTTCAGTATGGGAAGCTTTTTGACGCAGGATGGATGGTATTGGCTGCCACAGGTATGGCACTACTTAATTTTCTGCGAGACGCTCTTGCCGCACTTGTTGCAAATAGTCATTTATATATTAAGGTATACTGGACGAATAACAAACATAAAAATGTATATATGGGACGAAGCATACGATTAAAAACTTGACTGTTTATGGTAACATGAATAAGTAATATCCGGCTGATGTATAGTATTTACAACGGTATTAGATAAGATATATAATAAGACCTAAAACAGTCAAGAAACTCAGAATAACCTGTCAGGTGACTGAGCGCTCGAAGGCTAACATAACAGCCTGCAAGATAAAACTGAGAACAACTCGACACTGAGGTATAAACGCTCATAAAGAAGAAAACACAAGGAACAGTAAAGTCTCTTAGCGTAAGAGTATCAGGGGATCATTTACAGCTGATAAAGTTTCCAGTATTCAAGTCACCAACACAATCCGCACTAATATCGTCCTCGCAATATACCAAGCGCTGGCAGTGCAAGAATCACCCACAGTCTGTAGAAGAGCGTATAGTCACAAATTATCGTCGGCCGTTAACGCATGAAACCTCCACATCGGCACAAGGTGGGCATCCATGAGATGATACTGCACGACCTCCCAGTGAACCCAGGCTCGAAATGATCGCGGGTCACCTCCAACCGTTGCCCAAGTAGACAGCGACGTGAAGCACCCTCCCAAACCGCACAACACTCGACAGCAGCACAGCTAACGGCACAGAACGACGCTTACCAGTCTATAGGCACAGCAGCACACAGATTAAGGTTATAATGAGGCAGTCAGAATAAAAAAAAAGACACTGGGCCCCAGGAGGCAGCGGGCACCAGTCGAACAAGGCGCGAGCCAACCTGGCCTCCGGGTAAGGCTCATCTAGAAGAAGAACTTACACCGAAGGTATTAGCAAAAGAACCAGAGTGCAGAAGGCGGAGCTCGAAAACACACGTCCGATCCTCACTCACCTTAGGGAGGTATCCCGAGAGAGAGATAGAGAGAGAAAGAAATCGAGAAGCAAACGTTCTGAAATGTATTTTTCCTTCAATACATAAGCTGACGCGGTAGGTGCTGAGCGGTTAGCTTGTCCGGTGCTCAAGCCGACAGACCGAGCTGATTGATCGCACCAGTAGTCTTTGCGCTAATCCTCACCGCGGATTCGAGCAGCGGCAGCACGATGATAAAAAACGTTCACCGACTCGTGAGCGGCGTGCGGGTTGAGAGCCCCCCGCCGTAGTCGCTCAGGTTTTCGACAAAGTGTAGTTTGACAATATGGATACCCGATGGCAACATCCGTGAATGTGCACGCTGAGCGGACCGACTGGCTGCTGTAGAACCGTATTTGTCAAACGCTTTTCACGACACGCTGACCGCATAAGTTATACTCGTCTCAAACGCATCATTCTTTGTTACGGTGAGTGGCAGACTAGCTACCAAGATCTCGGAAAGAATATCGAATTTCACGAAGGATTACCCCAGAGTACCCATTTGGCAGGTGACTCAAGACCAAAGCTAGTTATCATTGACGATTTGATGCGCGAATCATCAAACGCTGGTCCAATCGTATCGATTTATTTACTAGAGGCAGTCATCATAAGAATCTGACCGTGGTCTTTATTACGTAAAACATATTTTATCAAGGTAAGTGTCAGCGCGACATATCGCTAGACTCACAATACATTGTCATCTCTAGAAATTTACGCGATCACGCGCAAATACAACATCTGTCGAGGCAAGTAAGTCCGAAAAATTCTCGATTTTTGCAAGAAGCCTATTGGGACTCCACTTTGCGACCATTTGGCTACCTTCTTTTGGATCTTAAACAAAATACACCGAATGATTGTCGATTTCGTACTTGTGTTTTCCCGGACGACGAGTATCAGTACGTATATGTGGCAAAAAACAGATAAAAGGAGGCGATACGGCGAATCAAGTTCCCATCGTAACGTTGTGATGGCGTCAAAGTCACATTCTCCATTTGGTCCAGAGCACACCGCCATTTTGAGAGCTCTGTATCATCTCGACACTAAACAACAGAGGGCGTTGTTACGCAAAGCTGATGCCACACTGATCAGATACATTTGCGAGTCTGCGTTGATTATTCTCAGAGGAAACGTACCGCTTATCCTGACGAACAAAAAACGCTTACGGAAACACGCCAAAGTTTTTAAAAGACTCAAAAACAGAAAAATTTAGTCGGCGTCAAAGAAAAAAATTATTGTACAACAGGGAGAAAGCTTCTTATCTGCTCCATTGGGCCCACTCCTGGGAACGGTACTTTCGTTTGTGTAAATAAAATGGAGCACGCGAAAGAAATTATTTTTCTTCCCGAAGAACCCGTGAAACTTTTACGAAGCGCGTATCTCAGCGATGGTCTGAAATCTGTGCAAACTCCGTGTACTACGACGAGTCGACTCGATGTAGAAATTAACGTCATCTTGAATTTACCGTACGGTGACGAGCGAGAAAATTGTAAGAAATACCAGCAAGTTTTGCAGCGATATTTACACTGTAAGGAAGTAGAGAACGACGAAAGAAAGAGAGACATCAATACATATCTAGACAATTTCGACGTAAACACATCACAAGATAGCGAAGTGACCGACGACGAGGATGAGAGGAAGCGCAAAGAAGAGGAGCGTCAGCAGGCCGAGGTTATCGAAATTTTACCCAAAAAGTATCGTAAAAGAACTGCAGTGATACTACGTCTCTTGCGTGCTACCGGTAACGTCGAGTAGACAAATTATGATACAGTGATTATAGGTGGCGTTCGTATACCACAGTCGAACATTGTCGATATTGTAAATGATGTCTTGAGGGACAGAAAAAAACGCGGACCAGTAGGGCGTGATCACTTTGCTAGAGCGCTTCAAATCGCTAACATCCCGCATGAATGTGTCGGAAACGAGCGAGTATTAAGATTACTGATCGACGACGACGACAGCAGAGGTGATAATCCGAAAGCAAAAAAATCACCAAGTAAAAGTCCAAGATCTCGTTCGAGCAGTCAAAGTATTGTTTCGGAAACTGTACCAACAACGTCATTGAGAAAAACAAATAGAAAGGTCGTACCTCCGGCACGTCAAATTAAATCATGGCGTTGGTTAAGCGGAAAAATTACGAGAAAGAAAAAGAAGTGAAGCTGGAGGAGGAAGAAAAAAATAGTGCTCTCGATGCCGTAATTGATTTACTACCGTTTAAAATGCATGTACCTGGATACACATTTTGTGGCCCAGGAACAAAACTAGCGGAGCGCATTGAACACGGAGACGTGGGAGTCAATACTTTGGATGAAGCTTGTTGTCAGCACGATATTGCTTGCACTACAAAGGAGAAAGGTTATCGTCGAAAAGCTGATCGTCTATCGCATGAATTGGCTCTTTTTCGTATGCTCGCTGGAGAAACACGACCGGATGAGCGAACAGTCACTTTATTGACGGCGTCCTGTATATGCAACAAAGTTACATTTGAAAAGTTTTTTATTGTGCATGAAGAGAGCTATCAGATCCAAACCTACCACGAAGAAGAGTGGAAAGAAAAAAATTAAGAAAAAACAAGAATAATGCTTAATACTTTGCAAAAACTTCACTACAAAGCGGAGCGACCCACTGCATACGCAAGGCCAAACCTAATAGTATGGCTTGAGAGTCCAGATGCATACAATTTACACAGACCTATAAGATATCGTTTTCCCAGAAGAAGCTATAATGTGCGCAATTTTGACGATGTATGGAAAGCTGCTTTAATGGATTTAAGATCTTTAAAAACATACAACGACGGCTGCGCTTACGGTCTCGTTGTCATCCATGTCGTCAGCAAATACGCTTGGGCAGAACCGATAAGGAAGAAAACGTCGAAAAACGTTGCCGAAGCATTTTAACGTATTTTGTCGAGAAGCAATGATCGCAAACCAATGTGCCTTCAGACAGATGAAGGTAAAAAGCCTATAGGACGCGAAATGCAGATAACTTCAAAGGACAATGAAATTAAATATCGGGTAGCCCGTAGTCCACAGACGAAAGCTGCTATAGCCGAACGCTTCATAAGAACTATAAAGGAAAGAATATGGCGATACTTTTCACACACAAACACCCATCGGTTTGTAGATTTTCTTCCGAAAATAATCGAGGCATACAATCGCACAAAGATGGCACCGTTTGACGTGACTTTGCACAATGTTGCGCAAGCGCGTCAAAATATAAAGCAACGTTATGGCGGGCATGCTTATAAAATTACAAAGTACAGCGTTGAAGATTTAGTTCGTATTAGTAAAGCGAGAAGTTTCTTTCCCAAAGGTTACGAGAGTAGATGGACTTTGGGGTTGTTTAAAATTGAACGTATCTCTTGCACATGCCAACCTTCGGTGTTTTTTTCTCACAGATTTGGCGGACGAAGACATTGAAGGATTCTTTTACAAAGAAGAATTGAGCAGAGTGCGTAAGAATTTAAAGGAAAGCTTCTTTGAGGTGAACAAGGTATTGAAAAGTCGGGTTAAAGGATGATCCAAAGAATATTTCGTCAGTTGAAAGGGTTATCCCGAAAAGTTCAATCTATGGGTAATGGTTAATTATTTAAAAAACATACAATGAACGACGAATTTTACGCTGTGTTGCCTAGCAACTGTAGTATGCAGTATTACCCTGATAATACTACTACGCATTACGTGACTAGGTTACCACAAAAAATTCGCTTGCTCGGTCAATGGGTCGTTGGAATAACAGAGATTGAAACACCACTTACCTTTCAACACGTAGTGAAAATAGCGATAGAAAGATCACCTTAGGAACCATACTACGACCACATACGCCACGCCATGGACGCTTAAAGAAGAAAAAGAAGAAGAGACCGTTGATTCTTATATACGTCCCGGTCTGTACACAAATATATAGAAGAAATGATTGGAGAAATAGTTATAATACAGTGCGGGGTCACGTGATTTTGAATTTGGAAAGAGGTGGTTACGTAGTTGCAAAGTTGGTATGTCCCAAAACGTCCAACAGTGAATATGTACACTGATTAACGTTATCTGAAAAGTGACATAAAATCTTTCGATTTAAATGTACCACAATTATTTTTGTTCAAAACAACGAAATTAAATCGGTTCGTCCAGCTAATCCCGCCAACGCTTTACCATCCATGCTCATGATTTACAGCGACATCAGTGAAACATATATCGTAGGAGATGTTCAATCGTGGTTGTTGCGAGCGATGTCGTTCATCTTTTAAGACCTTAAAGGTTACGCGTACGGTAGTATCTAAAATTAAATTTTCTTACCTTTGATGTATATACCACTGTTGTCTAACTTGTCCCACACCATCGAAATCAATATAAGGGACCAAATTGGTACACTCATACCATTTGACTTTGGGACGCTAACGGTGACACTTCATTTTAAACAAGTAAATTAAAATTGATGGACCTCTACGACGACTATTTTATTCCACATAGTGGTGATGGTGGGAGTTTAAGCACGATTCATAGAAACAGTGGAGGCAAAGTTGGACGCATTTACGTTGGTTCTCCCTATCAACGGGGGCACGTAGGTATTGGATCGTTTCTTGCCGGAATGTATCTACGAGTTTTGCCCCTTATCAAACGAGGTGCTAAAGTTGTTGAAAAAGAAGCCGTTCGAACAGGTATGAACAACTTGTCTGACTCCACCACTAGAAGTATGCCTTTCAAAGAGACATTCCCACAATCGTGTGAGTGAGTCTGGGAATGTGTTAAAAAGAAAAGCCGAGGAGAAATTGGATAAACTTATGGAAGGTTCCAGTTATAAAGGCGGTCGTTTTAACACACCATTTCAGTTGAAACTTCGCGTTGGCTTTGCACGGTCGATGCGCAGTCGCCGTAAGACAATAGGTAAAAAGAAAAAGGTGAAAAGAGTGCGCAACCAACGCAAAGAGAAAGCGAAACCAAAGACGAGTGTTGCGTCAGATAAGAAAGAGAAGAAGAAGAAGAAGAAAAGGGAAAGAACCGCTAGAGACATATTTAATACTTAAGTAAAGAAAAATGGCTTCCTTGCAAAGCCACTCGTGTTAGTGTTTAAAGTCCGACCTTCTTTTGTTTGATATTTCACCCACGCAAACAACCATTGAAGGATCGCACAAGGTACAGTATAAACCGATATTATCGCTAACAGACGATTCACCCATCGAATTCGTCGTATCAGGTAATGGCGAAGAATACATTGATCTTGCTCATACGATGCTCAGTCTACGTGTCAAATTATGTGTCGATAAAGATGATGATCCAAGTGCTGATCTAATGGCTAAAGTCGTAAAAGCGGGGCCAATAAATAATTTTATGCATTCGCTGTTCAATCAAGTAGATGTGCTCTTTAATCAGGAGGAGTCTATATCACCACCCAGTAACACGTACGCTTATAGAGCATTCCTATAAAATTTGTGCCGCAAAAACATCCTATTTCACAAGCGCATTGTGGTGCGACGATACGGTGACAAAGATGGACGACGTGATGTGTGCCAACGTGGGACTAGCAAAGCGACGTGCGCTATTACCAGCCAAGAAATCGATCGATCTCATTGGTCATCTTCATTGTGACGTATATAATCAGGAAAAATTACTTATCAATGGTGTTGAGGTGAGAATGCGTTTAGTTAGATCGCGCAACGCTTTTTTCCTCATGGACAAGTCACATTTAGTTTCGATGCGCATGGAGGAAGCTAATCTTTTAGTTAGACGCGTTAAAATAAGTCCATCCGTTTTCCTTGCCCATGCTAAAGCACTTTCAAATAGTACGGCAAAATACCCACTTACATGGTTCAAAGTTAAAGCTGTGACGATGCATAGTGGTATTCACGGCGAGATTTTGGATAATATTATTTTGGGACACTTATCAAGACGAATCATTGTCAGTTTTGTAAAAAATCAAGCTTATATGGCGATCGTACAATAAATCCGTTCAATTTTCATCATTTCACCATGAATTTCCTCTGCTTGTACATTGACGGTATTCAAGTTCCTCCCAAATCACCTCCCAACCCCAACACGTGATTCAGCGGCCAGCGGATGATCCCATTGAAATCTGATCAGACACGGTAGCGTTAAATAAGACGTTCGGTTTCCCCTGATCATGATAGTAAACTGTACCGTGTATGCCGAGTACGAGAATATTCTCGAAATTGATGCGTCACGTCAAATCATTGTTGACTTCAGTGGGTAGATGGCGCAACGCATTCATATATTATGACTGCTACGACACAGACAAGTATCAGTGGCTCTCTGCTCGATTGGCTGTAAGAATACATATATACGTAGCGATGGACCTAGTAATCGACATCCAATGTTTCAAGGTGAAAAATAACAGCACGGTACCTAAGGAAGTTGCCGTTGTTGCATTAAATGGTGATTTTTGTGCACACTGGGTGATATCACCACCGTCAGATTTACAGAATTTGAACGAAGAAGTACGGCGTCAAAATTATTGGCTTTCGACGCATTTTCATGGTCTTGACTATTTTGAAGGTGAGGTACCTTTGAATGTGGTTCATAGAGCTTTGCGGGAGACTGCTAAAAAAGTGCGAAAAATTAACGACAAAGATAAGGAAAAGGAGAAAATTGTACATAAAATTACCTTCCGCGAGATCATAAACTTGGAATATACCAACGATTGTCTATTTGTTGATACATTATCGTCTGGTTCTTATTGTATTCATCACACCATGAAATCATCTTTCAAAAAGTATCTATGCCCATTGAATAGCGGTATAAATTAAAGTCTTGGCATGTGGAGAACAATTATCACTACAGAACAGAACCTACAGAGTTTTGCAATGGACAGTCTTCAGATATTACAAATTCTATCTTAAATCTGCTCGCACACTGTCGGTGTATTCCCAGCAGATCAGATTCCACGGGTGTGGACGAAACCGACGGCATTCGTCATTAATACTGATGGTTACACCAAACCTGGTATGCATTTGATTGCTCTTTACATTGATAAAAATTGTTACGGTTTTTACTTTGATAGCTACGGTATTTAACCGCATCTACCTGACCACGTAAATGGATTACGAAAAAATTGTAAGAAACTCCGATGGAATGTCAAACAATTACAAAGTATATCTTCAAACGTGTTTGGTCAATTTTGTTTGATGTTCTTATTCTGCATGAGTAGTGGTTTAGGGTATCATAAATTTCTCGAAAATTTTTCTCATGACTTGGAAAAAAATGATCATATTGTCAGACGCTTTATTTTACTAAAAAAGAAAAAGAAAACGAGTTTGACTGTGGGTGGCGATTGTTGCAAAATCAGATATTTACAAAGTAGTCGTTGTAAAATGTCTTTGGTGTAAGATTCTTTAAATTAATTGCATGAAAATAATATCGGTACATGCTTGTAACTACGACCATAAAAAATTCAAGTAACACGAGCATTTCTCTCGATGCACCAATGACACGTGTCAGCTTTTTATACTTTTATTGAATTCCAAGAAAAATCGTATCAGCGAATTCTCGCGACTGTGATGAAGTTTTTACTTACATGTTAAGACAAGTTTTAAATAACACGGATCTTATTTCCGATAAGTCAGTACATTCTTGTGAACGTGGTGAAGCTTTTAGTTGCGTGTTTAGACTGTTCCATGTACCACGATAATTCCTTCTCTATCAGGCAGCGATATGTGGCAGCCGCTATTTCTCGACGACGATTGGTCTTGCCGTCACTTACCCCAACACCACCACAATCACTTGTGATATTCGTCTCTAGAATTAAGGAACAGCTTTGATGCGAGCATCAGTGTTTGCTTGATCGTCATACCGTAAGTACGATTGGAGTACAAAATGGAGACTGGTAAAAAAACAGTATCGGAGGAGCAGATTTCAAACATAGTACGCATAAAGCAATATCATTAAAAACCACTCCCTCAGATTTTGTGCAAAATTTATGATTTAAATAAGTCATTTAGCAAGGAAGTGATAATTGGACTTAAATACGAAAAATTGTATCAAAGTGGTTGGGAATAAACCGTTCGCCTGTTTGTTTCGGATTTTGAGGGCATCGCTTTTGATAAGGCTGATTGGAATTATTTTAAATAAACGTTTGAGGACATTGATAAGTACTTTACAGAAGATGATACAAATTTAGACAACATCAAAATCTACGAAGCCGATTGCACCTTGACATTTACAACCAGTTACAATGAACAGGCCACCGAAATTGAGGAAAGGAGGAGACCAAATACGAGTGGAGGCGTTGCGAAACGGTATGATCGTAGTTTAGTATTCAAAAAAGTTACATTTGATTATTTAAATAAATTTATTGTAAAATGTGTAATTGTAATATGAGTATGATAAATAGTGTCTCGGTATTGATGCCTAATGTTGAGCAGGAATTCATGGAATATATTTTAGAAGAAGGCGCTAAACTGTATGAATCTAAAATTGATTACTAATCGCCCGATATTGTGCGAAAAATTGTTTTTGATATAAATGATAAATATTTGGAAATAATATGTAATAAAGTATTTGGGCTTGTGAATGGTAATAAAAAAAAAAAACCGCTGCCAATAAATTAGCACAAAGCTTACTCAACAACATTATTCTGCTATTATATACCTAAAAAAAAATAAAATAAAATAATGAAATGATTTAAAATGTCAAAAGAAGCTATTTTTATGCTCTACATTGTGGTATAAAGTTAGGAACGCGAGTCATCCCATAGTTTGTATAAATAGTATGTTTGAAAGATAAAAGTTCATCAGCAACAGTTTCTACCTTACCAGCAACCTTATTTTGACTGATAACTATTCATACAGCTGTTTTTTAAATAAAATAAAGAGAATATCCAGCAAGCTAGTACTTTAAGAACTCTATCAAGGCAAGATTTATCGTGATCTATTGCAATGTTACTATTTACAACTTAGAAATAGATTTTTTAACCCTTAGAAGAGTAAAAAACCGTTTTTTTTACTATGAAAATTGTTATAAAATCCTCAATAATGTATAAAACTCAAATTTTGTATAGGCAGCTGCAGTAAATAAGTAAAATAAATCATTTGGAGGGTTTCTGAGATGCACATCTTAGTTTTTTATAGTCCAAATAAGACATACGAATTTCGAAAAATAGACTTTTCGAAAAAATAAGCTTTAATTGGATGCCTCGGATGAAGAAAACCTAATAGTGGTACGTTGCAATGCTAAAATAAATGGTCATGTACCGTTACACGTTTTTTTTCCACTGACGCGTCTTATTACGTATTTTTTCTAAGTCCGCAAATATTTTTATTACAAATGTAAAAATCACTGATTCAATAAACAAAACAACAGATTTTCTCGATTACGAAAAAACGACATGAGGTAAGAAAAAAATTTTTAGTCTAAAATGAAGGTGTTCTAATACTAAAGGAGATACAACAATTAAAGCATTTTTAAGTTTTTTACTCTAAAAGTAGCAAGAAACCGCTTATTGGACATAAAAAATCGTTATAACAACCTTAACAATGTATAAAACGTAATTTTTTTTTTAAAGGATCACAAGAATATAAAAACAAATACTTTTAGCCTTAAATCATCAAAATCACTCGAAAGGTTTCTAAGATATGAGTGATTTTCTACAAAAATCTCAGTATTTCTTTAATGAAAACTAAACAAAGTATGTTATGGAAATGACTTAAAATAAAAGATGAAGCCATTTTAAAAGTCTATCACATTTTACTATTTTAAAATTTTAGTGCAATTATTTTCACCCTTAAACAAGTAAAAAACAGGTTTTTTGACCATAAAAATCGTTATAAAAACGTTAATAAAGTATAAGACTTAAATTTTTTTTTGAATAATATAAGGATATAAAAACATATATTTAAAGCCTTAAATAATCAAAATCACTCGTAAGGTTTCTATGATATAAGTGATTACCCACAAATATCTCAGTATTTCTTTAATAAAAACTAGAAAAAATATGTTATCGAAATGATTCAAAATTTGAAATTTATAAATTCAAATCTAATTTTTTTAAACCCTTAAAAAAGTGAAAAAACTGTTTTTTTACCATGAAAGTCGTTATAAAAACCTTAATAAGGTATAAAA
Source organism: Copidosoma aretas (assembly GCA_030522625.1). Taxonomy (NCBI): domain Eukaryota; kingdom Metazoa; phylum Arthropoda; class Insecta; order Hymenoptera; family Encyrtidae; genus Copidosoma; species Copidosoma aretas. The sequence goes on from JAPYYV010001881.1 coordinate 18,670, forward strand.
CATAAATTTTTTTTCCGAGCCGCCATAAGGAGGTTGAAACAGAAATTTTAAGCTCCAAATTATTTAAATCGACCGTTGGGTTCCTGAGATATGACTGATTACACACACACACACGCACACACACACACACATCCACACACAGACAGACTTTTTATAAAAATAGTATTTTTTCATTTAAGATACCATATGAAACATTTCTAACGTATTTCTAGAAAATTTTTTTTACCAATACAAAGTTTCCTCTATGAGAAAAAATGTATCTATTGGTACTGTATCTGATATAGTGTATAGTATAGCGTTATTTCATATGGACACCCTTGTAAACGAGATTGATTATAGAAATCAAATAAAAAAAAAGTTCATCTTCTTTTCTTCTTATTATTATACAATTTTAATATCCGTTTGGTTTCCTTACAAAAGTATTTCACAAGAGTAAAAAAAAAAAAAATTTTTTACTAAAACTTTATTAAAAATTAATAATTATAAATACATAAAAATTCTTATATTAGAAAGAAATTTATACTTTTAGACCTCCAATGTCCATCCAATCGTAAAAATATAATAATACATTATAAAAAAAAGAATCAGCATAGAGACGAAAAAAATTTTGGACGAAAACACGACGGGAGTAACTCAATAAGTTACGAGGAAAGAAATGACGTCTGAACACAAGCGAATAAGCAGAAAAGAAAATACTTGGATTTCTCTGTTTTTATTAGAATGATATCTATATGTTTTTAATAAATATTCACAAAAGATATACATTCAGCACATTCTGTTTTATTAAACATATGTGTGTTGAAGCCGTATTAATTTCTGCGCAGCCGTTTTCCTAAGTATAACATATTTCATTTTCTCACTTCTTTTTTAGTGGTATATACATAACAAAATCACATAGCAATATGCTCTCGGAGGATAAAGAGCCTTAGAAGCCAGGACTAGAGAACGCGCGTGAGCTACAGGTTGGTAAAGTGTTGAAGTTTATGTACATTCTAGAAAAAAAGTAGGATTCCCTTCCTTGTGAGCTACACAGGTGTCATCCTCTCTTAAGGTGTTGCAGTTTATTAAGACAGTCTATAGTGGTGTAATTACACACACACGCCCACACTCACATACACAAACACACACAAACACACATGAAGCTTTCACATAGCTGGCTTTGAGTTTTACTACATTTCTTTCTTCTCTCACTCTCTTTCCAACTGCCTCTCCGTTACCAGTGACACACACACACACACACACACACGCACACATACACATACTTACACAACTCCATTGCGCGTAACATACACGTGAGTGCCACTCAGAGCGTGTTCAAGTGAATCCCTACCGTTCTTGCGTCAAGGCCGAGTGACGAGGTTTGTTTTAAAGGCTCATAGTGGTGCCATAACTACTAACACGTTGTTCTAACGCCTGATCAGTATGTAAGGCGTTAAGGTAAGCAACATATAAGTATCTTTAATATTTTGCACATAATGATGCTTTTAGCGTGTAAACAGAGTATCAATGACAGTATGACGGTAAATTATATTTAACTACCATAATTATAAATAGAATACAACATTTAAATGCCATCAACGGTCTGTTTACAAGCCCGAGGCAATATGTAAGGAGTTAAGTTAAGCAATATTGAAAAATCTCTAATATTTGGCTCAAAATCATGCCTTAAGCGTGTAAACAGTGTGATATTGGCCACTACGATGTGGTTCCTATTTATTAGTACAATTGGTAAATATAATTATCCGTGTTACCGCCAATAACATGCTGTGCCAAAGACTAAGGCAGTATAATATTCGTTAAGTTAAGCAGAAATAAAAACCTTTAATTTTTGGCACATAATAATGCTTTTAGCGTGTAAACAGCGTGTTAATGAATGTAAGGCTGGGATTTTCATTTATAAGTACAGTAATTACATATAATCTACCGTGTAAGTGCGATTTACACGCCGAAAAAACGCTCAAGATATTATAAAGGGCGTTGATTTGAGCACAATGAAAAATCCTGAATATTTGACACTAAATAATGCATACATCGAGTAAACAGCGTATTTATGGCAGCTACACGAAAGTTATTATACTGTAGTAGAATAGTTAAATATAAACTACCGCGACTCTACCAGGAATACGCTGTTCACACGAGTAGTATAGCTAGGGGGGTTCTGGGACAGTTTTCCGACAGCCCTACTAGTGCTGGATTCCCCCTACCCGGCAGCCCGGTTTCCTGGTACTATAGCACGAGCTCCTACTCATGTTACTCTAGTAGTGCCGGATTAGCCACGATTACTACTCTACCGGCTCAGCCCTACTCAATCGACATTATCAACAAGCGGTATCATCAACTGTGCTTATCCTCGTGCTGTTGGACGAGCAAACGCTTACTTCCGCCCTACTATTGTCTGAAGCAGCCTTACTTCGTCTTTCTTACCCCGGCAGCCGTACTACGGATCCTCGAGCAGGGTCTCAGCCATCGTATGTGTGAACTTATTAAGTGGAGTGTATTATCAGCACTTTATCCTGTTAGTGTACATGCTGAACGTGTCCATAAATATAAGAAGTTTGCAAATGAATTAAACTTCAAGGGCATCAATTTTCCAGTAATGCCAACGGAGATAGCTGATTTTGAAAAGCAGAACGAGGTTTCAATTAATCTTTACATCCTTAAGAAACGTGACAAGAAACATTTTGTTTCTCCATGCCATGCGACAACAAATAAGAAAGACAAACATATTAGTCTCCTCTTAATATAAGATCATTATTTGGATGAAGACAAAGAAAATGAAGAAATCGATAACTCAACACAGCCTCGATTTCACTATTTGTAGATCAAAGATTTATCACCACTTGTGAGAGATCCGCTTACAAAACACAAAGCTGCTCATTGCATATGTGATAGATGCTTACATTTTTTCCGTACTGCTGAAAAATTGAAAGTACATGAAGTTGACTGCAGCCAAATAAGCGAATGTAAAGTGCTACTACCAAAGGAAAAAGTCAAATATCTTAAATTCTAGAATTAAAAACATCAAGAGAGAGTACCACTTATTATTTATGCTGACTTTGAGTGTCTGTTAGAGCCCATCGAAGATGAAAAACGAGCATATCAGCAGCATACAGCCTTCAGCATTGGCTACTTCGTCAAATGCAGCTTTGATGATGAAAAATCCAAGTAGGCAATCTATCGTCAAAGACGATCTGATACAAGAACACCAACTGAATATTAATTAGTTTAAACAATTTGCTGAAGAATTGAAAAAATTTCATGAAAATCCAAGATCAATGAATCAGCTCACCAACGCTGAAAATGAAAGTTTGGAAAGGGCAATACAATGTCATGCATGTAAAAAGCCGTTTAACAACACTGATAAAAAAAATAGAGATTATTGTCACCTGACAGGACAAGTATTTATTTTTTTATAAACTGTAATATTTTTTGGTATAATACTAATAAATGGCATATTTTAGATATCAAGGAGCAGCACATAACAGTTGCAATCTTTATTATCAAGATACATGGACAATACCAGCAATTTTTTATAACTTGATGGGATATGACGCTCATTTATTTATTAAGGAGTTAGCTATGGAATCTGATGGGCCAATAACGATCATCCCGCAGACCAAGAAGTGCTATATCTCCTTCACAAAGAGGATGAATGACAGCAACGTTAGCTTCCGCTTCATAGACTCTTTCCGCTTTATGCCATCATCTATAGAAAAACTAGCATCCTACTTAGAAGAGCATACAATAATTAAAAATGAATTTCAACATAACTCAAGTAAAAAAATAAAATTACTAGTGAGAAAAGAAGTCTTCCCATACGAGACGCCTTGTCCGTCGATCGACTCGAGGGGCAAGAACTTCCTGCTAAGACAGACTTTTACAGTAGTCTTAGTGGAGAGCATATTTCTGAAGAAGATTACGCACATGCTCAAAAAGTATGGGTTGTCTTTGACATATAAACTCTCGGAGACTACTATGACCTCTACCTGAAGACTGATGTACTCCTAGTAGCTGATGTTTTCGAGAACTTTCGAGACAGTTGCCTTAAGGCTTATGGACTTGATCCCGCCCACTACTAAACCATCCCAGGCTTTACTTGGGATGCGATGTTAAGGCATACGGGGATCACGTTGGAGTTGTTGACTGATATAGGTATGCTCCTTTTTATTGAGCGTGGTATTCGTGGTGGTATTAGTCAATGCAGCAATCGATATGCTAAGGCTAGTAATCTGTACATGGGTGATAAGTACGATCAAGAAAAGAAGGACAAGTATCTCCTTTACTACAATGTTTACAATCTGTGTGGATGGGCAATGTGTGAGGAATTGCCTACAGGAAACTCCCGCTGGATCGAGAAGGTTGATTTCAACGTTTCTGACGATCACCCCGAGGGCTACATTCTCGAGGTTGATCTCGAATATCCGGATGACATCCACAACTCACACAAGGATCTACCACTATGTCCTGAGCATCTAGCACCTCCTGGCTCTCGAGCGAAGAAGTTGCTGAAGACCTTAGATAATAAAGAGTGGTACATCATTCATTATCGAAGTCTCAAACAGGCCCTTAAGTATGGTTTGCGTCTAAAAAAGGTGCATCGCATGCTTGCATTCGATCAAAGTAAATGGC
>JAPYYV010001882.1:0-34362 GCA_030522625.1 Copidosoma aretas
AGGAATGCAGAAAAAAAAACAGAAATCAAAACGGCGCGCGCGTGTCTGCAGTGTATCGGCGGCGCGTGTAAATCTTTCCACTCGCGCGATCTCGTTGTCCGGGAGCGTGGAAAAGTTGGCGATTCCTCGCGTCGAACAGGAGGAGGCTGCGGGGACTCTGAAAATTCGCACGGGGCGACGAGGCCGCGTCGATGAGGATGGTCGGTGGTCGCGGGGGAAGCGCTCCTCTTCCGGTCGTCCCCTGCACGCGCCTCTTTGCTGCCGATGCTAGGTTCGTCGGGTTTCTTTCCCCCCGATTTGCTGGCGTGGAACGACGCCGCGCGTCCTCTCGCCATAAACTCCTGCGTTCGGCAACTCGTGTAGCTCGAGAATCAGGCGGGTTTGAATCGATCCTGATCGCTGCTTGGGCGAGCGTTAGATATGCGCACGTAAGTAATCGGAAAATTTGGTTGACTTATGTAATCTATTGTCTAATACGATCACTCGGCGGCGGTGGGTGTGCGTTCCCCTTACATAATCAGGTTTTTCGAACTCCATTGGAATTTGTCGAATCGCATTCTAGAGAGACGGACCGAGGAATTATTTCTAGGTCTATTGTTTTCAATGCTACCTGCGGTGAAGTCCTCTCGTCATTTATTATCCATAGGATGTGCACAATATACTTCTTTGCACTAAATTTGAGTCTCACATTATTAAATGTAGAGTATGAATAATGTTGTTATGCGATTGTAAATGTCGTATAATGGATACTTTCATCTAGAAGCACGGCAATTTTCACTATTTTGAGGAGTAAACATTACTTTTCTCACTAACCAGCAAAAATTACCGCGCGCACGGTAAAATGTAACCATCAGGCTACATTTTAAGATCAGATAATCATTAATAAAGTATCAATTTATATCTATTTAATTAAAATTACGAATAACGATTTCCTTCGCTGGAGCAGTTTCACGCGCAAAAATTACGGAAAAATTAACCACGATTACCATAAATCTTACTGGACATTGCTGGACTAATAAAAAATTGTATCACAAAATCTGACTAATGACAAAATAATGTTTGTACCAAAGTTACGAAACCATACACATAATATAAATTATTCGATTTAATAAAATTCCTCAGGTCTAATGATTGTCGTAATAATAAACGCACTTACCCCCGTTTGATCCTTTGGTAAACATTTTTTTAACGATCGCAGTTTTTTCCAAGTATGCGCTGCAACTGGAAACTTGGTCACATATAGATTGGAATTGGGAGAACATGGTGTCCCTCGAGAATTTTTTCTTTGACGTGGTGTCGACATCTTTGGGCTGCTTTTTCTCGGGAGTACTTGCCGCTGCCGTTGCACCTGTGTCTTTATTCTTCGATACTTTATTGCCTTGAGCGGTTTTCGGAGCTTTGGCGTTAACTTTCGCTTTGGCCGCCTTGAATGGTTCTGTTAATTATAGCAATCGCATTAAAAATCTTATAACGTATAATGAAAAAAGAGAATCGGTGCTCTCTAAATCTGAATCGGCCATAGTTTTTTGTACTGTTTATCATAAACATTTAGTCTTGACCATTGTTCACTGACCGGTCACTAACTTGTCAGCACTTTTTATCTAAAATTAGTGGCTTCAACCATTAGAGTGCACTAGAATGAGATGCATTAAAAAATGAGTGCCCCAGTAACATTTACTGATCGAGATTTAGAGAGTAAAAAATAAAAACCTAATATATTACCGGCAGCTTCGAAATCCGCGAGCTTTTGCGATATAAAATCTTTATCTTCGTCGCGCAAGTCGTTCCAGCCACTAATGTCCTCCTTCGGATTCTCGATTCTCTTGGTGGTCGCGCGCTGCTTCGAAAATACTTCGAATATACAAGTAACGTGGTGCCAGGCTTTCATTTTACCATCTCCGAAGGGGTTGGCCATCAGTTTGGCGATTCGCACCTGATCCTTGTCGATCGGACACTTGCACTTTTTGCATTTCGCTCTGCCCGATTTGGCACGCTCGACCGCGAAAGGCTTCTCGTCCTCAACTTCGCCGTCCGACATTTTCTGTGAATTTTTAAAAGCAAAGATTGGTCAAATAATCATCCCCGTACACATATACGTCTTCTTTGGTGCAATTAACTTTTAAAAAACTACCGCAACCAAGTCAACTTGAAAGTAAGGAATTTAACGTTGAAAAATGGAAAGACCTTGGAGAGAAGTACAGAATCATGCCCTATCGAAATGTATGGACCATTATGATATCGTGACGTTGATTACAGTTCGAGAGACGCGGTACTTGTACAATTTTATAAAATACGTCAGCGCATTGTACTTATTTATTAATGGTTCGATGCGAAATGAGCCCGCCGACGCAGAGAAGCGAGAACACCAATAGCTCCGACCCTTTTGCCGTAGTAATGATTTCTTGGCCGCTGTATTTTGAGCACCGCTGCATTACGAAAGCAATTATACGGGCGTCGGCGCTTGATTGATCGACTTCCAGAACGTGCTAGTTTCATCTGCTATCCTCGATAATTTCTCTGAATTCGCAACCACCGAAATATTGGCGCTGCTCTTTCGGAGCCGAAAAACCGAGAAACATAAAGAAGGTTCGACTTTCGCGAGCCGCAAAAACAACAAGAAGCAGCGGCTCGCGGCAGTCGGCCATTTTGTCGCAAGTGGCAAAAGCAGGAAAAATTGCGTCTTCAGAGTAGGAATCAACATTGTTACGACAACGCTGGCAGCGTCCGAGTGGTGGTGGTGGCACGCACACGCGGCTCGCGATTCCCGATAAGCGGCTGCGGATCGGCTTATCGCCGGCTTGGGGACGCTCGGATGGGCCGAGCCGTCAGTCGCGCGAGCCGACCTCCGCTGGCCAAGTTTCGCGCGATTGGCGGATTCGTCTGGCAAAAAAGCGGCGATGAAAAGAAAAAAAAAAGCATCAACCGTATTTCCATTGCTAATTTCAACGCTGCTGGTCTCGTCAAAGGAGTGCGGTAATCGCTGCCGATTGAGACGTTGAAAGATACACGCGCTCGCCGATCGGCGCACTTTATAGCACTCGATTAATTAAAATTTATTGCCATCGAGCACCCCTACTTTTCGTCCGCGCATTTTTTCCGCAGCCATCCTTTTTCCAATATTTTTCTTCTGCAGAACTTCCGCGTGATGACTACTCGTACGAACGCACGCGTTACTTGAAAAATAAGTTTTATTCGGACTTATCAATCAAACATATAGAAAATCGGTCGTGCGTTTTCGTGAAAATTCAATCAATTTTTACATACAAAGCAAAGTTGCTGCAGTAGTTGGCGATTTATTTTACCCGGTAATTATTTTGTTGCTCAGAAAAAGTGTAATTCAGAAACGGGGAAATCTTGGGTGTCGCGCTGGATACTGTCTGCTCATATATTGACCATTACTACTGATTATACTGTTCAGACCCATATTACGTAGAAACGGGTGAAAAATTTTATTAACTTTTCTTCAGTTGAAGAAAAAAATGCATAACGAACAAACAAACGGATACATCACTAGAATCGACTATTAGATTATTAAAATTATAACTATATGGCTATCCGAGACTCAATTATAAATATTTTAAGCTCGCTCTCTGCAAAAGTTTTACAGCTTACCTTGGACCTCTTATAATATTTAAACGTTCGCGTTACGCGTTATAAAAATGTAGAGTACCGGATAAACTATGAGCACTGGGCTAAATGATCCGTCACCACACTATAAATCGGAATGTGCTTCACGTCCTGTAGCTTTTCCACTGTATTGACTTATGCCATATGGAATTATTTGATCTGGTAAAACTGCAATTGTTTCAGAAAAAATCTTTATTTTTTACAAATCTTGATCGGTAATCGTGAACGTTTTGACAAAGTGTAGAAGAAAAATGAATATTTGGGTCGAGAAAACGAAGAGGGGAGAGGAAGGTACTGAAGCTGCCAGTCGGGAACGAAAACCGATCTGTAGCACTTCACAAGCATGATGGGTGGGTTAGGTGGGAGTTCACCCTTATTTGACGGTTCTACAGGTGGTGGGAGGGTGGTAGCGGTGAATAGGTGTAGCTCCAAGGTGGTGGAAGTGAGCTATAATAGACAGACTATCAGCCCTCGCCGCTCATTCTTTGAACGTTCAGCATCCCGCTATAAACAGATTCGGGAGGAGAAAACGACAATAGAACTTTGTTACGTTATAATAAGTGTGGTATACGTTTTTATAAGCGTGATGAAATAGAGAAAACAAAATAAACAGAAAAATGTGAAAATTTTAAACAAGAGTGAGAATATTTTTAGTTTTCTGTTATGAGTGGAATATCTGCAACAGTTCATTTCTCGATTGTGATTCAATGATAACCCTACACGTTTAGCAGTGTCATGCATTACATTGGCGTTAAATGTATGAGAAACTTTTTCGTTCGATGGAAATGGTGTAGTGCTCGTTTAAAGTGCAAGTACCCGTAAGATCAGGTAGAGCTTTACATTTTTGTTATTGTAAAATTTTTAGATTAAGAAAAATAATGATTAGTTAATTTCAGAAGCAAAAATCGATTGCATCAACACAATATATACCAATTTGAATTTCGTAATCTTAATATTATTCTAATATTCAGTCGTTGATGTCTTTAACAAGTATTTTTAAGATGATCGTAAACTGAAACTAAGATACAAAATCGCTAAACAAATTATTTGTATAAACAGTACAAACAACTTTTTGATTGATAAAAAATAAGTATGATTTTCGCACAAAGTAAAATATTTTATAAACGATTGTTACATTGTTGAATTGATAATACAGTGCCGGACTAAATTGGACCGCGAGTCCATAGTCCATAATAAATAATTCTAATTCTAATTCTAATAATACAAAATTATCTTTAATGTACCTAAAAAAATTCGAGCGATGTTGATAAGGTTGATTCTCTCTTTTTTTTTTTTTTTTTTACTAATACTAATGTTTTGCAATCTCCTTCCGAAATTGATAATATAATACTTTATGTCGCAAGGAGTATACATCTGATGAAATTGGTCGAGCTCGAGAAATCACGTAAATTAATCAGAGTAAAAGAAAAGATCCTCCCCCCGTTTTGGTACTTAAACTGAACATTAAATCATTTAATCGTTTAAGTTCATACGAATAAAGAGTTTTTTAGTTAAACAAATTTTATTGCAGTAGGTATTAATAAAAATCTCGTGCTGAGCATTAAATAATTTTTCATGGGTCCAAATAAAAAAAAATCTTATCAAATAAAAACGGCACGCAGCAGTAGCACCTGAAAGAAATGAACTACGTTTGAATCGAAGACCGAAATATGTTTTTTACTTTTCTTTTCTTATCACTCGAGTATAATACGAAAATCTTTGTTTTGTTAAGAACACCTATTTATCATATTTTATCACTTATGATAGAATATTCAGTAACAAATTGTTTTTCTTTTTAACATCTAATCTTCAACCAACTGACATAATAACACGTAGAGAAAAATGTCTATGTCCATCCTAGATGATAAAAATCTACCAACAAACAGCGTGCGCCTATTTTAGTGGGAAAACAACTCGTTTTCATGACATTTCATTCTACGTTTTTTAATAAAAGTTCAGATGTTTAAAAGTGATAAATAATACTTTATGAAGTAACTCCACTGTCGATCGCTAGGCTTTTAGCAAACTCAGTGTTTTATTCATAAACATTTTAAACAACAGTTTAATAATGATTTTTCAATTTTACATTTGCATCGTCACTGTCACTAAAATGTAGCACGATAGAGTTATGTATCATCAGTCCTTAACGTTGACTAATTTCTTTTCGCAGAGTAATCAATTTCCGAGGTAATAATGAAAAACGCCAGTCTGACAAAAAGGAGTCTGTGCTTCTTGGCACTTTCAGTGACCTGCATGTTGAGCAATCGCAGAGCTATCGCTGCACCTCAACCAATACCATCAGGAATATTGTATCGTGAGAATGGCTTCGATGCATCTATTCAGGTGAGCATAATTTTATACTTGATGAATTTTTCAATTCTAAATGTATTTCATCATATAGTATCCGTGTAATCGTTTAATTATAATACATACATTTTATATGCGCGATTCTTGATTAATGTTACTTTAATTCGGTGTTCAATTATAAGGCATGAACTCAAAACAATATATTATGTCCAAACAGAATTCAGTGGACAGATATGAGGCTATAATAGCAAGAAAAGAAGAAAGGATTCTAAAAGAAATGAGGGAAGTGGTTGAAGAGCGAAAGGGAATCGCTTCTTATATAAACGCACAACTCAAAAACCAGCAAGATAGTCAACAATCGCAAATGTTTTCGGAAGAAGATCCTGAGTCACCACCAGTACCTCCTGTTGTCTATCGCGATGAGGAACCACCAGCCGAGAAACGAAACTGTGAGTATGCTTCATTTTATAGATTTCAAATTCTAGTAATCAATGACTCCAAAATTTGCCGACCATTGCGATCAAGAGAATCGTCATAATTGAGTGAAATTCGGAAATAATAATAATAATAATAATAATAATAATAATAATAATAATAATAATATTTTGGTCAACTAGATCCCTTAGATAGATTATCAACAATATTGGACACGCATTTTTCATTTTTTACACAAACAAAAATTGACGAATATATAGTTCCTTAAAGTTAGCGAGTGGCAGCAAATGACGTCACTTATGAAATTATTGTGAAAAACAATTTAAAAAATTGATGCAGTATCACCAGTAACTTTAACTAATTATATCTTTGTCAGTTTTTTCTATGTCAACAAATTTGTTGTATCCATCTCAAAAGACTAATTATTTAAATGGAATTTTTTTCTTCTTATATTAATGCGTCTAAAATGATTTTATTTATGTTCAGTAAAAAAATTGTAATAACTATTTTTTTTTTCAGTTGTAGCTCTTTGCCACTTTAAAATTTGCAATATGGGCCGGAAACGACAAAAGAGGTCTGCATCGCAGAAGGAAACGTAACACGTTCAGAAGCTTGTTATACGACTTGTTGGTGGCGCTTTTCTTACAATTTTCAAAATCAACATGCGCTGTAAATAAATCGAAGATTCGTCCATCTAAGATTCATCTGCTTACTTAAATCGGAAGCAAAATATTCCAGGAAAATAAGGTTAAACATAATATAATAATTTTTTCGTTATATTTTCCGTTCTCATGATATATTCATCGTTATTAACGATAAATAAGCTTATTGCACTGATGGGTGTAAGAATTTCATGGAAAGTATAAATATGTAATCTTAAGATCAAAAGGTGATTTTAAATTGAAGAAAAGCTTTATATTAAAATTAAAAGAAATACATTGCTGAATCAAAGTATTGAGGAAACGAAATTTAAAAAAAAATACTAATGCATGGATATATTATGACTTGTTGGATTCAATTTTTATTAAATCGAAATGGGCCGCGAGTATTCAAATGAAAACATACAAAATATTAAAGTACAACAATTGATAATCGAAAATCTTTGAGCTCGTTTTAAAAATTGGTGAGTCTGATCTTTGTATTTTCCATGGAAGACTTCACAAATGATTAAAGTTTCAAATATACAACAATAGACGTAATTTTACTGATGATATACAATAGAATTTGTTATTCTGTAATCATGTGAATAAATGTTTTGAAAATTTAATGGATTTTTGAATTCCGGGTTCAGTAATTATTCGCAATGGACGACAATATTAACGGTGAATTCTTTAATTTTTCAGGTAAATAAATCCTTGCATCGTTTAATAAACATTAAAAGTTTTACCTACCGAGATGAAACTACTGACCCATAGTAGACAATGACGACTTTAACGAGTCTTTGCTGCAAACCTTTTAAAAATACGGCTAACCAACTTAAGTGATTCAAAAAGTCTGTCAAGAATTGAATTATCAAATAATTTGATTCCAAGGAAAATTCACTGATAATATGCACACATGGAAAGTAAGAAGGGTATATATTGACTCGGAAACATATCAAAACTATTGTTAAAAATAATAAAACTTCCAGTATTGTCTGTAAAGGATGACGATTAAGATTGAAATTATAAAAAATAGAATCTTGTAAAAAAAATGAACATAAAAGTATTTTTTCTCTATTTTAAGCAAAGCAACATAATATAGTATGTATACGACGTGAGGTTGACGAAATAACCTTAAGATAATTATACTGTGAAGAGAGTAAATGAATTAAATATAAGTAAAATGGAAAACGGTGGTGTTAGACAAGAAAAAATGATTTTATTTTTCAGAATAACATCTTGTTAATAAGCCGCCTGCGTCTTTTGTTTATTGTTGACTTTCAGAAAATGTAAAATTTTCTATGACTGAGAAATCAGTCATTGTATTGCAGCTTTGCAAATTATTTATACTGTATTCATTACTCTTAATTCCATTATTTAATTTTTAATTTTAATACAATTATTGAAAATTTATGATTAGTATTTATAATAAACGAAACAAAAAAAATAGTATTGATTTTTTGTAACAAAATGTTTTAGCACAAATATTGAAAATATTTGTAAACTTTTTAAGTAATTGTACAACTCATTTTAGAGAGAATTCTAAAATTATAAGCGTTTTGTTATTTTTACCTTATTAATGTAAATAGAAACTGAATCGATACAATTCTCGGTCGTTGTATATTAAAAATTTTTTAAAATATTTTCTATGATTATTTCAGTTCACCTTATGTCCTCTACACTAAATTTGTAGCTTATCCAAGTGAATCAATATATTTTCACTTATAGAATTGAATTACTCATATGCATAAAATTACCAAATTTTTAAAAAAATGGACAAGATTTAAAAAAATTTTAAACCATAATAAAAAATTAGTAATCACTGAATATTTTAACAACTATCATAGTAAACTTGGTGTACCTTGAATTTGTTTTATTAGTAAGTAATTTATTTCCAGTCAAGTAACAGTTTTTCTTATCAAAGTGAAAAAATATGTTGACTTACGATGCAGGTATCCTGCTTTCCACTAATTGTTTGAGCTTTAATGACAGCATGTTCTGAGTAAGTAATTATGCGTCTAGGTTGCTAGACTATTGAACAATCTACACCAGTGCAAGCATAACTGATCAGATATTGTGAGGTCAATATATACAATGTACTGATTACAGGCAGATCTGCTTTACTTGAAATACCTCAAATTCAGCAACCATAGATATATATTTAGGTATTGAATACTAAATTCTGTTTGTACTGTTCAAAATATACATCTAAGTGATGATGAGAATAGAACTGAGAAATCATACTCATATCCATGCAGTGAATACTTTACGGACACTCTCTGGCACTTTTCAGCCAAGATGTACAACTATAAAAAAATCACTTTACAAAAATTTGAGCTTAATTGACGTGAGAAAAGGATTTAAAAACTTACAGTTGCATGAATCCCAAAATAAAAACAAGAAACTCTTTTATTTCAAACCATTTGAGTGAGTCCACAGTTAAGCGTCTTGATTTGTGAACAAGTGGGAATAAACACTTTTAAGATTGCACTTTATACATAAAAATTATGTCATAACATGTACACGTATATTTATTTACAAGTATGTTAAAGATAACTATAGATTCCAACAACACTTGAATATTATGAAAATACAACTGTTACTAACCTCAAAAAAGTTTCGTTAAGCTAATGACAGTACTGTGAGATCTCACCTGAGGTTAAGGTCGGCTTGCGCAACTATTTATCGATCTAATTTTTCACGTTCCTTCATCACTTGTAGGCCCAGAATTTAAATTTGATATTATTTACATAAGATGTAATGCTTTTTGATCGCAATCACTGCACATGCCGAGTGTAAACGCTTTGTTGTTATATATATTGTTTTCCGTCCACCTGTTGAGCACATCAGCAGTCACGGTAGTGCAATCGAGAACACTGTCACGGTATTCTTGTGTTGATAAGAAAGTGTTCTTCTTTGTTAACAGCGTTGATTATCCGTATGTTGATAAAAAAGCGTTCACTGCTGTTTACTACTTTATCAATCAATATTTAAATTGGCAAATTATATAAATATTTATTATTCTAATTGTTTCAATGATTCTCAAAAAAAGTAAATGTGCTTGATGAGTGATACCTAAAGATACAAAGTTATATTTTAATTTTCAGCAAATCCTATGTCTCAAGTGAAAATTTTCAATGACTGAATTTGAAAAATGCTCATAAAGTAAAATTAAAGCCTTTGATTTGATTTGTAATTAATAACAATTATTAACAGACAGGTGGGAATAAGATAAACTCATCTATTATCATTAAAGATTTATTTATAATATTACACCAACAACTATTATCGAGTTTTTATGATAATTCCTTATTTTAAAAATGCGAATAAACACTTATTCAGTAATATATATAATTGTGTATATATATATATATTTTTATATTAATTAATTCTAAAATCGTGTAATTATAATATTGTTAATAGCTCAAAAAGATGCGACTAACACGTCGTTTACGATTATAAAGACAGAATGTTGACATTCTAATGGCATTCTCGCGGGCTCACTCTTCTTGCACCCACACCTGCATTCATACGTTTTATAAAATCATTTTTTTCCTTGAAATATTTTCATCATCTTTCATTTTACTTGGAATGCTAGATTATAGAGATGGTTGAATGACTGTACGTATGACGGGTCGTTTCGCTCTGCAGTTATAGAAAGTAAATTATGAATTTTACTCCTCTCGTGAAACACAAACAAAAAAAATTCATAATCAGCGGCATGACAGAATAACGGCAGAGCAAATCAACGCTATATCTCGCTCAGATGGCCCATATGTGCGCAAAAAAGTCAATGTATTATTCCGGGTGATTTCGATTATCTTCTCATTGCATATGGTCTGACAAATGATGTGTGCACGCGTCTATCATTTTATCAGCATTAACGAAAATTGCAGTTTCTCGATACATTGACATAATTAACATAACTGAATAATATATTTATATATATATATTTATATATTTATAATATATGTATGTATACATAAAGATTCTGTAAAATATAATATGGCGACTGTTGTGTGCGCAACGAGTCTTAGGTGCAAAGCTACGCCGGGATTCAATCGCACGTACCTGCAGCACTACTGCTACTAATATACATACTCTAAACGATTACCATCATACTATGTGCGCGAAGGAGTAAGTAACAACGGCTTTTTTGAATAGCTGAAGGAAGTGATGATTGTATTTTCCCTCGCACGAAAGTATAGAAAAGCTCAGAGCACATAAATTATGTATGCAAGCACAACCGATCCCGTGATAGCTCGACACATAAGAGGCCCGCATAATACAAATGTCCAGACATTATCGATAAAATACGAAGAGTAAGTACAACACTATCGTAGTTTAAAATAAAAAAAGTTCACTCTAGCCATCAAGTATCAAGTTTCGAGGGCGTCGCAGCAATATGTGACGCTGGGCGACGTTATGCAAGACATCAGTTTTGGCAGTTTCTTTTTTGACACGACATAGTCACCTAAAAGGTTTTCTGGCAGTGTCGAGTAAAAATGTATTTGGACAGTTTAGACTGATTTTTTATTTTAATTCTTCGTGGCAAAAAAGAGTTCGTTTTATCGACTGATGCGTCAGTTCGGAAACCAGAAAACTGACGTTTAGCATTGCGAATCAAAATTCTTATATTACAAGAGCAACGCTCTTAGATTCGCCGTGGATTTCGAGGTGTTCGCGACCGGACGCAATAGCTCCTCTGTACTGTCCGCTTTTTTAAAGTTTAATATTTCATTATTATTAATAGCACACTTGTTTCGACAAAACGACGGCATGTTTATTTACAGAAATTTCTATTCGCTTTGCTATGCGCTTTCTTTCTTTCCCTTTTTTTTTATTTTTCTTTCCGTTATTACATTTCTTACATAATAAACAATTTTCTTCTATCTTTCATATATCTTAACTACCAGAATTATTTCCCTTCATTAAATCGAAGACGTGTTTTAAATTTGTATTCGTTTTGTACTTGTACTGTTTAGCAAGGCAGCGTGTTGCACTTTGTTACATATTATAAGTCAATCCAACCGTGAAACATTTCTCTGTAACCACTCCAAACACGCGATGTTTTTTATAATCAAGCAGTCCAATGTTTACATGGTTCGAAGCTAATTTAGTGTTTTTACACATTTTTTTCTATCCATTGTAATTTTTCGGTTTAATATTAAAGTGACCTTTTCTAAGATAAGGGCAATTCATGATTTTTGCCTATTTATCTTAACATAAGAATTCTTTAAAATCATTTAGGTGATCAAATTTTTAGATGGTTTATCATCGAGTGTACAAAGTTTAGTTTGTTGGGTACTACAATATGTTACACGGTTCGATCTTGTAATCTTTATTCACTTGTGTTCTACTTTTTAATACAATTTAAAAAAAAAATCACATTTGAATGCATTATTCAACGACGTTGAGACTCAAATGATGATCGTATCAAACGGTACATTCAGAAAAATAAATTAAAAACCAACGAAACAGGAAGCTGCCAGAGAGATTGTCTCTTTTACAACTTTGGCGGCGATAACCAGAGGAAGCGCTTCATTTTATCATCACCTTATTGATTTAGCTAGTACATGCAATGCAACGCATACACTAAACTTTCATACACTCGAAAAAAATTTTTTCTTCATGATATTTCAGGATACATGTACAAAGTTATTACACATTTCAGATGTTAAAGAAACTTCACATTTTAATAAGAAAACACTATCTCGACAATAACATTGTCCCAAGAATAATCGTTGGAAAATGATTTGCAATCATTACCATAATTACAATTTTAGAATAATATTAGTCAGCAATCACATTTTTATAATAATAATTTTTTTAAATCACCATGACGTGGATAATAATAACATAATATTAAAGACAAATATAATTAATAGATTATTATTTATGTTTCACTACACGTAATTCAACAATAATTACTTTAAGAATATATGCTCAGCAATAAGAACATAGCTTAATTATTGTGAGCAATAAAAGGAATATTAATTATAGTAATATAACTAAAAAGAAAATCATTTGAATAACATGAACTTATTTATATAATATATGCATATATTCGTATGTACATGAAGAGTTAACATAACGTGCCATCAATTTAGTTCATCATACAAACGTGTATGCTAAGACTAATTAAAAAAACATTGTACATTAATGATGTTCACGATGAAAGACGATAGAGTGTAGTAGCAGGTATTCAACAATCCGAAGTGTATTGCGAAAAAGAAAACAAGTTAATAATTGCTACTTCGGTTACTACAAATATAAAAGAATCATCGTAATGTACAGAACTTGAGGGAATATTGTAATCTCGATTAGTCCCAATCGCGATTGTATTATTACTATTAGTATTAATATTATTATTAAAAATTAGCAGAAAAACATGAAAACAGATATAACAAAGTAGTACATACAGTTAAAATCTACCGATACTATTGAAATGATTATCATTAAAGTTAGCTGTGTCCATCATACGATCTTTAATTTAACGCATGGCTATTATCTGCTATTTTTCTTTCACGCCTATATTTCGAGATGAATATATTACTAGATTTTGTAAATAATTTTTAAGTTTCATCTTTTAATTTGTCTTAAAATTTTATTTCACTCTTTGTACGCTTGACGAAAAAGTACACTGAGATATTTTTATGAATAATATAACGATATTATTTTCTTTTTTCTATCACAATACAATGTGCGGAAATTGTGCGCATTAAAAATGTAAAATGATTTTTGAATGGACAAAAGACGTGAAATCAATTCGAATCGTAATGATAATTCAGGCGACAGCCAACTTTGGTCCATTTTCCAGGTAAAATTGTCGGCGGCACGAAAATAACTACGTCGCCTTGCCGCGAAACTGGCGATGGTGATATGAAAGTCCGTTAGTATCGTATGAGCGATACACTAATGATACATTCTTTCACTTATACTATGTATATTCTTTTTCCTTTGTTATAATTAAAGTTATTTTAATTACCATAATTCTCTCTTACAATCGTTATCTTAGCGTCTAATGATCATTAAGAAGTAATGATTATTATTATATAATGAAGAACCAGTACGCGCCATGCATTAAATGTTTAACATTTTTCTCATTTTTATGTAGAATTCAAATCTTTTTTTTACTTTACCGTCATCATTATGGTCTTTTTCTATCGATTCGCACTTTTTGCAGTTTTCCCTTTTGATAAATTTAAAAATTTTCAATAACAATTAATTTATACTTAAGGTTTGTTAATATTAAATATGGCACAGTATAAATATTATATTACAGTCTTTGTGAAGAGATAATAAAAATAAATCTAAGTAGTCTTTCTTTTAAAATGTCTATCTTCGAAAATTTTATTTTGTATTTACTATTGCAATTCCTAAAAGTTTTTCGATTCAAAATTCATGTACAGAGTACTTCAGGTTTATACATCATTATAGAATTTTTATATATTTTGTTTTTAGTATTTTTTTTTTTCGTTTCTTATTTTCCATTATCAACTCGTTTCCTAAGTATTGTCCCTTGAAATAAAGAATTTTAATTAAAATAATGAAAAAGAGCCAACATGTCACGAAATACAACGTTACCATATTTTCAGATTCGTGTGACTAATAATTTTATACATTTTTTAGAAAATAACATCTACCTACGCGCAAACCAAACGAAATTTTCATGAATAATATTTGACTAAAAAGGTGACGTTATGGCTTCTGTTGTAGAAGCTTGCACTGTAAATAAATTTCCTTTTCTTAAATAATGAGCCACACGTAACGTAAACCCAAGAAGGTCAACGATTTTTCGATGCTCTTTGGTACGTTAATATCACATTAACAAGACAAATTTTTAACCAATCAAAAAATCTAATCAGTCAATTTCTCCTTATGTTAGGAATTAATAGGCGAAAAAATAATAAAGTTACAAATAAATTTTTTTCATTAATCCTCTAATTAAATTGAAAATTTCACATCAAGATCAGCCTTTCCGAAATAATAAAATTCACTTTATCAAAGTATTTCCTTCACAGCGCCGAAATTTAACTTGAGCTCCACCAAAGCTGTAGCAGCTGGGTCGGAAGTAGCTTCAAAAATATATGTATATATATATGTATGTATGTATAGATATGTATATTTATATAATTATTTAATCATACAAAAATAATAAACAGAAGTAGTATTATTGAGTCTTATCCCTCGATTTGGGCTAAAATGCATACTTTTTATAGATATTCCATTTAGTAAAAAATAAGTGAATAGATGCGCTATGCTTATTTCAACAAAACATCCAAGCCAATTTTATTAAAATTAAAAACAAAATAATCAAGAATAAACAAGAATGAAAGTTATTCGCCGATTCTTCCAAACTGCAATAGGATAAGCATACATGCTTATCGCTATTGAGAAATATATATATATTATATATTATATAAATATTATATATATATATATATATATATATATGATTTTGTTTATCGGACTTCTCTTCAAAGCATCGAAAACTACAAGTTCTTAAAATACATTCATATTAAAAGGTATACGTAAAGTATCGTATCAATTCATTATCTGACGATTTAGGTTTAATGTTCTAAATATGTTTATTTTTATTTAAAAATTTTTGCAGGATAAAATATTTAAGAAAAAATCATTTTTAAAATGATAGCAACGAATGATTAATGCATTAACGTCAGTATATAACACTAATTCAAGTATCAGCTATATTGTATCTAATTGATTGAAAATAAATTTATCTCAGCAATTATTTTAACTATCTCTTGATTTGAACGAAATCAAGCATGATCCAAACGTAAAAATAAACCTCCCGAAGCAATATTTCTATATTACAGCCCTTCATACTGATTTTCTTCGCATTTCCTCTCAACGCTAGGACGATTCTATCGTAACCTCGAGTGCGAAGATCACACGTACCTAATTTTTTCATCGCTTTCCTTACACAACATATACATTTTTCAATATATCATACATCATATATACACGTTTACAGCGATGTTATAAAGTGCCAATAAAAATAGACAAGTTAAACATTATTTTTATTGCACTGCTTACACATGTATGTATATATAAGCAGTACGATAAGTCATTAAAAAACTCGACGAATGAGACGTGGACAATGTTAACATTCTAAGCATTTCAAATATTTCGATTATTCTTACGTTAACGATACAACTATTTTTTCATGTTACGATCCGATAGATTTATTAATATTGTAATGTGCATGTGTAGATATCTATGTGTATATGCTGAACTGAATGGCAAAATCGTTACTTGCTAGCACGCAATATTTTTTCCCAGAAAAAACAATGATTATGTGACGCACCTCAGCTTCCCCCACCACTCTACTCAAATTTGTAATTGTTATTACAGTAATCGATATATATATATATATATGTATATTTCTATTATACACTCGTGATTCTGAAAGTAAAATACTTGGCACATCATAGAAGATTTTTGCTTTATTATTGTATTTATAAGCATGCTCACTTTCGGAATTTCCTTTTATCTTGACAAAACTACTTAAGGAGTTCAAGATAAAAAAACGGTGTATAATATATACCCTGAAAAGATATGTTTAAGAATTATTCGTATAGAATAAAAATGGGGCAGAGAGCACCGAGCCACACATTGATCTTCTTTTTTATTCTTTCACTAATAGAAAATTGTCTTTAGAAGCTTTGGTTTTGTTTTCGAAAGAGTACTTACGAGTCGCATTTCGATAATTTATAATTTTATTAATTTTTACGAACGAGCAGTCAATCAGCCTTTGGCATCGTATAGCAGCGGCATCTTTCGCAAATTACAGTTTTCAAAAATTTTTCAATTTTCATTACCATCTACTCGTAAAACTATCTTACATACCAATCACTAAATTAATAAATCAAACGACGCCAGTTACTCGATGCTCTCGGCCATTTTATTTACTTCTCTTAATCTTATTCCGTTGTTAATCTTAAAATTTCATAAATTTTGGAAGAATATCTTTGTTTTTTTTTCTTTGCTCACACAGCATTAGATTCGTATAACTTAACAATTTCACACATTTATCACGAAACATCGACGTGAATAAATTCCGTATACGATTTTTCTCATAAATTTCTTAGCGCTTTTCTCTCATTACCTATTACTATTTATATATTATATATAAACGAAAGAACATCACAGAATTTGATTTTCTACACTTTTAATAGCCAATTTTTAATCTCCCAACTTTCCTCGAATACGATAAATGGGAAAGAGAGTGCACGTGCTTGTTTACGCAATCGTAGAGAATTTTATTTTTATAATTTTTTTTTTTTTTTTTAATAATAACCCTCATTGATCATTTGCCTCATCATGATTCTCCCCTTATCACAGATACGAAACGTTCCGAAAATGACTAGTTTCAATTTTACTAGCGCCTAAATTTTTTTTCTCGATTAGCTCACGCAGGCTGGCCCAAAACGAATCAAAATTTTTTGCGCAAATTTAAAAGAAAATTTCGAAAAGCTCTCCACGTTTTGCGTAAACTACGTGCAGTTAATTTTCTTATTTATTAAATCTACTTTTTATCATCGATGGATCAAAAGAATTTTTTCCTCGAGAAAAAATTTCCAATTGACGAAATTGTCACCGAACCGATTAGCTTAGTTGTTCCTTCGATTGTACGATCAATAATAGCAATTTTCCTTTGCGCTTGCAAAATTAAAAAAAAATCGCGTCCATTCTGTTCATTATACACCATGAAGTATTTATTAGAATAGAATATATGTTTTGGATTCTCTTATAAACATTTTTCACATTAGTTTTAGATTGATTTTGTCATTCATAATTATTCTCGTTACGTGAAATCAAACATATCACTTAGTAGACTTAAACGCTCTTCTTTTAGTATGAGTTTGTACTTGATT
This sequence comes from Copidosoma aretas, assembly GCA_030522625.1. Classification (NCBI taxonomy): domain Eukaryota; kingdom Metazoa; phylum Arthropoda; class Insecta; order Hymenoptera; family Encyrtidae; genus Copidosoma; species Copidosoma aretas. The sequence continues at coordinate 17,912 of JAPYYV010001882.1, forward strand.
ATGTTTGAAATTTTTTTCTGTTCCATCGCAAATGGCATCATTTTTTTATTACAATTAATTTCACCCTTTATCTAAATGTCGAGCTTAACACCTAGATAAACACGTGGCATGGAACTCTTTCCCCGGTGTTTCGTTTCGAATGTGTCTTCAGGCGTAATAATAAACTTTGGTAGACAGATAATGCAATAAGTTTCATCATCATATTTTTTACACAAAGTATCAAAAAAGTTGTTACGGACAAGCACCATCGATTGTCCCCGACCGAACGAAGCAGCACTATTGATTCCTCGAGGAGAGAAGCCAGAAGTTGGGAAAAAAAGTTTCAAGTTCCGAACCATCTCCGCACTCAATATGAAAAGTCTTAAACAGGTAATATTAATATTGCACATCTACCAATTGAAGCTGCGGAGAAAAAGGCTTGCCTCGACTGTCAGGGGAAAGATGTTGCGGTCTACCGGTGCTCTAATATTATATAGTCTGAAGAAACATTCGTCCGTTCCGAACCAGAACAAGAGAATATCCGTTTCTCTCTCTTTCGATAATATATATATATCATCGTACGTATACACGTGTACATATTCACATCTGAACCGTAATAATATGACGTACAGTACGTATACCTGCCTACATGCACAATTCAAAATATCAATATGTTTCAAGGGGTCAAAAATATAATTTGTGATTCGCGCTTGCTCGATGGACCTATGCAACAATATTTGTTTCACGTAATTTCACTACAATAAATATTACACGTATATCCTCCCCTCCGAACACGAGCGCGTCGCGACGGGACGTTTGCCAAAAACAAAGTCCATCACCCGCACGCTGCTGTATAATATACCCGTCCTCAAAATAAACTCCATGCCGTTTGGAACAACCTGATGCACCCGATTGCTCGCTCCTCACGCTCGTGAACTACTGCAGCAAGTACTCGATCGCTCCTCGACCGATGCGTGTATCACTAATTGTGGACATGTCTATACCATGGGTCAGTCAAAGAGGGCCTGACGACGAGATACGCGGGAGGATAGAGAGAGATAGGTGTAAGAAAGCTCACTGCTGAAACCGCTGTTGTCGGGGGACGTGGTGCTGGTGTTTGAGCGGCGATGGTGGACGTGGCTCTGCAGGTACTGCAGGAAGAGCGGATGGCGGCGGGCACGGCACCTGTCTCATTGGGGCTGTTGGGGGTACTCCTGCTGCTGGTCGTACTGCTGCTGGTAGTGCTGTTGTTGTTGTTGTTGTTGTTGTTGTTGTTGTTGTTGTTGTTGTTGTTGCTGCTGTTGGTGGTGAATGCTGCCGAGGACGGTCTTCATGGCCGTGTTTTTGAGGAGCCGCTTGAGCATGCCGCTGGAGCCGCGGTGCTGGAGACTCTTGTGGGTCGTGAGGGAGTTCTTGGTGCGGTAGCGCCTGTTGCAGAACTCGCAGACGTAGAGCGTGTCGGACTGCTCGTGCTTGTCCTGAAAGTGGCGCTTGAGCGAGTAGTAGCAGGAGAAGGTGCGCCGGCAGTAGGGACACTCCTGGGGCTCGTTTATGCCACCGGACGTGGGTGGCGGCATGTGGTACACGGGTAGGGGAGCCGCCGTCGTTGTAGCCGCTGCTGATGCTGTGGTCGCCGACATCCCGTTGCCCGTACCTGCAACGCAAACCAGACGGGGGCGCGGTTGGTTCGATTATTACCGCTGGCCTCGAGGTTAGGGGGTGATTCGCCCGGTACGCCCCCGTATTCCGCTCGATCGAGTTTGGCACACAAGTTGTTTTTAGCTGGGAAATTTTGTCTGCATCACTACTCATGACACAGTCCCCGACGAAATTCTTTCGACAAACCAAATAGTTGATACCATCTATATTTTTAGATAATAAAGTTTCAAATACTTTGACGCTTCATTGCCTCTAAATTTTCTATTTTTCAAAGCGTCGCTTGTTTATTCGGGCAAAATTCTGGTGAGCACTGTGTTATGACTAGCAATGATAATGAAATTTACCAGCGCAAATTATGCGTATTATATTTATGGGAAACACTTGTATGGCAAATCGTGCTCAACTCTAACTGTAAGTGTCTCGAGCGGAAGACTGGCAGACGTTGTTTCAAATACTGGGTTAGTAATTAGTAGATCTCTGAAGGTTTGTAATTTCGACCCTCTGTACCATCGAAGCAACTTATTTGGCAAACAGGTTGGAGTGTGAATCTCCAACTGCTTATCAATCGGATGACAAACGCATCGAAACTCAATAGTGAGTTTTAAGTTAATTTTGCACACTCGTTTGTCTCACACTCATATTTCACAGACTCCCAAGCACAGAAGAAGATGGATGATAAACGCTTTCGGCAACAACACATGTAGCATGCACACAACGGCAAACATCAAAAGCTAACATAAAAATAACGTTACAGAAGCAAACACAAATTTTCGTACGGAGTAAACGTGTGAATAAGCAAACAAAACGTAGCGGGAGTAAAATAGGAGTTAGTGACTTTTTTTCGTGAGAAAAAAAAAAAGAAAGAAAAAGGAATCAATCTTGGATTAGTGGTAACCTAAAGCTTTCGATACAGACGTGTTATTTCGCATCACTGTGCGACACAGATTCGTCAAGCCTATCAAACTTGAGAACGACTCCCAAAATTTGCTCGAAGGAAATATGAAACTTTTGTAATCATCACAATTGGGGCGCGGAAAATATTGGCGGGATTCATTCTGGGAGACAGAAAAATTGGAACAAAATGATACAGTTCTCGTGTTTTTGCAAAGTTCGTTCTCAAGCCGTAGAGCTGTTTGATTTTATCTAAGATAGGATCAAGTGGAAAAATCGATGGATAGCCATTCCTTCGGATGGTTATTAACACAATTGTAAAATCGTACACTTTTCGAGGTTAGAGTATTTGCCATTTGAGTATCGTTCTATTTTAATGCCAAGCTGTGAGGAAATTATAATTTCCGCAGAAATAAAACGAGGGTTAATAATTATTAGTAAAAAAAAAAGAGCAAAAGATTATCTCTAAATTTTGGACTGCAGCACACTAGGTATGGTGAGTAACTAAAAAAATAAAATAAAAGGAAACCCAGAGCAAAAAATGCGCGGCACAGGCAAGTAAAAAAAAAAAAAAAAAAAAAAAAAAACCCTTAATCGATGACGCAAAACATAAAATAAAACGGTTAAATCAACAAACAAACCGTGAAAGAAAAGAAAAAAAAAGAATAATTCCAACTGTTAATAAGAGGAAGAAGTTATCGAAAAAGTATTACTGCTGTTATAGTTGTAAAAACCAAAGTCGCTTCGATGGGTTGAAATAAATGAACTCAATTCAACTTTTGCAAAGTCCACATAACACTGCTGATGGACGAGTGACAAAAGTCTATATCCCAATGACTCTCGAGTATGAGAAATAATTTGAAAGAGCGAGAGTACAGAGTAGTATTAATAATATTAATAATTGTAAAATCAGTGATAAAAACGAAAAGAAAACAATATCAGGTTAGTATTAGTACAGTTGTAAAGAAAAAAATCAAGTTTTAGTATCGATCGGCGGCTCGTGATCGCCCTGTATTACAATGTTAATGAAAATAATTATCACACACACGCAGAGAGAGAGAGAGAGAGAGAGAGAGAGAGAGAGTTGATTGGTGATAGCGGTGACCCTACCTTATCTAAAGCTTCAAAAGTACTTAGAAGTAATGTCAATGTCGCCGGGTCTGCTCTTATGATAGGTATAGATATGGGTCATCAGGGAGTTACGCGAGCAGTAGACCCGCTCGCAGATGACGCATCTGTACTCCTCCTGTCGCTCGGCGTGCTTGTCGGCGACGTGGCGCTTGAGGGATGCTTTGCTGCAAAGCACCTTGCCGCACAGCTGGCAGGTGAACAGCTTCTTGGTCGACGGTGTGTTCAGGGAGTTGAGCGTCAGGCCGGGCATTGAGGCGAGCACTGAAACACAACAATGCACCTCATGCAGCAGCAGCAGAGAGAGAGAGAGAGAGAGAGAGGCAGGCAGCATCCCTTTCACATCCCTCCTCCTCCTCCTCCTCCTTTGACGATATATTCTCTTTTACGGTTTGTTTGCAATACCCCTGTCGATTTACGTTTTTCATACCACCATCGTCATTATCACGCATCCCTCGGCTCAAAGTTCATTCAATGGCCGACCCGTGTCTTCGCCTCCCCCTGCACACAACTTTTATCATACACTCGCAGGGTGGTCTATTTTTTTTTTCTCCGTTTTAATGTTAAAACCAAGATCTTACATTCGTCTCGGGCTTCTTTCGCGGTTCTCGCGTTAAATCAACCGGGAGGCGCTCCCAAGACCGCCCCTTTCATCGCGAATCGTAGAAACACACTGCCGGAGAGAGAAGCACGAAAATAACGAGACGCCGCTCGGATGAAAGAGCGGCGAGCGTTTACCCAAGACACCGGAGGCATACGCGCGCGACGACTAAAAAACGACGGTTCAACGAAAGGAGCGCTATACGAGTATAAATGCAGGCCGAGGAATTGCACAACTTATTGGGGGGGGGGGGGGGGGGGGAAAAGTTTATCCCGCCCCTCTCCGGGGGGGGGGGGGTTAGTGGAAGGGGGGAAAAAGGTGGGGGGGGCGGCGGGGTTTCCCCCCTTTCACCCGAAAGAATCAAACGTCAATGGAGCGCAACGTCTCGTTTCAGCGTCGTCGTCGTTATATTAATTAAAAGTGGGCTGAGCCAAGGAAGAAGGGGGGAAGATGATGCGTGGCTGGCGGAAAAAGGAGCGGGGGACTTATAGGACCGCGCACTCGAGGTACCTGAATAGATAATGTCGTTCGCCGCGGACTCCTTTATTTTCGCGCGGGTGAAATAAGAGCGGGGCTGAAAAAATTGCAGTATAAGACGAAGACGACGACGACGACGACCCCCCACCCGCCGCCGCCCACGGCTTTTCTTCCTCTTCTCCTTGACACCGGCCGAGGCGCGGCTGGATTCGCTCATTCATTCTCTTTGGGAAATTGCTCTTTATCCAATTTCTCGAGTCGTGTCTCATTAAACTTGGGCCGGAAAAGAAACTCTGCGCCGTCGCTTTATGCGGCACAATGGGACTAACGCGCGCGTGCGAGCGCGGGTGCGTGAATGCAGGGGGGAGGGGGGGGGGGGGGCTGGTGACTCGGGGATTGGTTGGCGCGGGGTGAAAGAATACGCTGCGGGTAAATATATTTAAAAGCGAGATAATAGTAGGTAGAGGACGGCCCAGGGAGGGAGGTGGGAAGGATACGAGAGCCAAGGGGTACGTAGCGCGAGACATCCACAGATAGAAGAAAAGGAAAAACAAATAGGCGGGAGAGCAAATTTGAAATAATAACAGTGATGACATTTGCTTTTGGTCGCGGGCTGCGAGACAAAAATTCATCAGAGAAGGCCAGACACTCGCTCTGATGGTCTCTCCATCTCTATATAAATGAATATACATACACACAGATCTCGTATGCATGGTATAGGCGTGACGTGACAATAACAGAACGAACTTGAGGCGACGTAGAAAAACAGAACATTGAGCAGCATTCTGAAAGGAACACTTAAAGCATGCACTTCGAGCCGAGTGAGATCAAAGCGTGCTCTCTCCTCCCTTGGTACTTATAATTGCGTGTAGGTACCTACGTCTGATGCGCTCTCGGCCATTTGCACTTCACGTACAGCTATCAACAGTCTATACTACGAGTGTGCGTGCTCTCTATCTATGTACCTTAAGGCTCGGGATAATTGCGCTCAGGGATGACGAGTTTTACACGATTATCATGTGTGTCTGCATTTTTACAGATGGCACAACATTTTTGCACAGCTTCCGTATCGGAGTCATCATCCCCGATTGCTTTTACCGATACGATGATGTACTGTACAGTTCAAACGACAATTTTACGTATCTCAATGCAAAACAGAAAGCCGTTTGGAAAAATCTATTTTGACACACACACACACACACACACACACACACACACACACACACTCACTCACACCTGTGTACTGGTATCTGTATGCTGCGAGACAGTGGAAAATACGTATTATGTATTGAAAAAGTCTAAATGAAGGAGAGAGAACGGAGACATTATACAGGTACACGTCGTGTACAAACAGTCATCGCATGATTTTTCTTTTTTTTTTCCTCGACGAGAAGCTTGAAAGCCGGATTGTTTCGTACCGGATATTTTTCTTGACACACTTACCTTGATGCTGATAAAGTTTGGCTCTTTTCAATTAAATGTGTCTTCTTTGAGCATTGTCATCTTCTTACGTCTAAACTTGTTCGTTACCAATTATTGTATGTTTGAGGATTTACACAAATATTGGGGATCGGGAGAAGCAGATCAAAAATAAATGAAAAACACTGTAAAATTATTAAACCAAATAGTATACATTTCTAGTAGAATATAAAAGTGAAAATATATTAAAATGCATTTGACATAGCTTACGTTAGCAGTAGTGATAATGATAATAATAATAATAATAATAATAGTAATAATAGTAATAGTAATAGTAATAATAAAAATAATAATTGTAATAAAATAATCATATATTAATAACTAATAATAATAATGATCAATAAATATGTAATATAACCAGAACACCTTGGCAGATAACAATTAATATTTAAGCAAGATAACATAGCAATTTACTATTTTTAGTTAATTTTTTTTTCTTTTCATTCAATAAATTTCCGTTTACGCGAGCAGCTGCGAATAAGTCGTATTATGTATAAAACTTATTGAAGAAGGGACATTTTTTTTTCCTATTGCTCGAAGAGTTACTTGGCCTAATTATAATTGCAAAATGCAATAAAATATCTTCGGCGTTCATGACCTCGGATTAATATAAACATGCTAAGATGATTAAAATATAAAACACCAATTATTTAATTGAAAAATTGTTATATCTGTGTCTGGATTGTGCTTACAGCACAACAAAAATAATGAATCGTATAAGAGGGCCATTAAAATCTTACTATACATTGATTAACATATGTTTACTATTGTAGAAAAAGAAACAAAAATGTGGAATTGTGCCGTAACAGTTCTCTTTGCGCAATCAAGTATATAAATCTAGAGTTGATATTACATATATGGATAATGCATGTGTTTAGTGTGAGTATTCGTGGATGGGTGTGTGTGAGAAGCTGTAAATATATAATATTATGATGTGCGTGTATACATCCCTTGACCATTCGCTATCGCACTTTAAACATAACGAAAATAAAAATATTTGCTGGGAGCAGTAGAAGCGGAAAAACAAAAATTACTATTATCCAATCTTGCTGCTTACTCGGATGTCTTTCGCTTTGTCTTTTTTTTTTACAAAGTATTCTTACGTTGTTTGAAAATCATACAAATAATTAAGAAAATCGAAAATTTTGCTAATTGCATTTGGCTATCTCGAAACTACTGTTCTTTTTCTCATTCGGTGAGTTGGTAAAAAAATTTAAGAAAAATTCGTAGTCTTCTGCCACTATGCGCATAAATCTTGTGTTGCTTTCACGTTGTATATTTTTTCACCTAAGAAAAAAAACCCTCAACTTTACTAACGCATTAGGTACTTTTTGTTAACAGTTTGGTAACATCAGTCAAACTTTAAAATCAGTCCAATCGTATACTTTGACTAATTAAGAAGTAGTTTTTCACGATTTCGTCCAATTCAGTCGTACGGCGAAACAAAAGTACGAAAAATCACGAAATTTTTATAATATAAAATTTTTAATGACGATTTTTCAGTCTTTCCGTTTTCAATTTTCATCGATTTTTTTTAAAATAAATAATTTAATTTTAAGAACAAAAGAGCGCGTTTCATCGTCGTATCACAGGCCAATTTCGACGAAATATTGTCGACTTTTTAAGTTCAACGACAAGACGCGAAGAACATATTCAAATTGACAATTTACATATTTTTCTTCGCACATAAATTATAAAATAATTAGCAAAAAATATTTTCAACATAAAAAAAAGAAAAAGAATAATGCAACTAAATAAAAAAAATAAACTCTTATACAAATCTACTCAATATTCATATAGATTTTTTCAATTAAATATTCCATTTGATTTATATTAATTTCATTAATAATTTATTATTATTTTTTTTTATAATAATAATGCGCCGCCCAGCAACCAGGTTTGTGCAGGTGACAAATGATTCGCATTACGTTTTTGGCCATTTTTACAGTAGTCACGATATAATAACTGTCAATTTTTTTCATACCTCATTTTTTCTCTCTCACCGCCCTTGCTTCTCCAAATTTCCATTCTCATAATCATCCATCCCTTTATTATCTAACTATACATAATATATTATCAATATCAGTTCTCACCGCTTTGACTACAATAAAATTTTATTTATTCCCTTATCTTCTTAATTTCATTTAAAGCTTTATTCATCGCTTCCGTTCCTAATTTCTTCTCAAATTATATATTTAAGCTTTTTTTTCGTCTCTTTAATTTCCAATTTCCAGCTCACATCTTTTCTATACTATTTATAAACGAGCTCCGAGACGAGCATAATTTTGACAGCCTCAACTTTGTGTATACACTTTTATTGATACATATATGTATATATGTTTTTTATATATTTATATAAAAAAAAATCTTTGTATACAATTCCGCGCTAAAGTAAAAATATATAACATGCTCTCGGCAAAATTCAACTACTGCATTTCAACTCCAGCAAAAAAATCATTGGAATCGATACTTTTCACTCTCTTACTTTATTAATGATCATATAATAATATCATTATAATTTTTGTGTTAGTAACTGGGGGAGTTTTACTTTCATTGAAAAATTATGAAATGTCACAGTTTAAAAGTTCTAATAGATTACGATATTTGAAACGTGCAAAAAATTGAACTAATTTGTCAAGTTATTTTGATAGAAAACAGAGATATTCGAAAAATACTTATTTAATAAAACAATAAAAGAGAATGTAAGTATAATTATTTTCCATTAATTTTTTTTGTACAAATCTCGCGCTCCACTCTGGTCCGATGGAACCTCGACGGCATCGAACAATATGCGCGAGTCGGAGCTTTACCTTACATGTTGTACCCTTAAATTTTAACTCTATCATAGCCTATTAATTAACATATGTTTAGAAGTGTAACGTTTGTTTACGTGTGTATGAAAGATGTGTGTTCAATGTGTCCTATATGTGTATGTGCCAATCTCGTTATCAAATGTGACGTTCTTAAAATTATTGTTCATTATACGGGATTTTCAATTCGTTCGCTATAAATATAATTAATATGCTTGCCTGTAAAACATATTTAAAGTCACGCAAACGTCTCCGATTCGCCATTACGCGACTTCTAATCCGTTCCTGCGACAGAACATTTAGTCTTCTAGAGTTGGTATTTTGAGTTTTTTTACTCTTTCCTGTAAAGCCTTTTTGATGTAAAATTATTAATTATTTCATCAACCAATTGTCATGTGGTGATTTGATTCAAACTAGCGTTTCTTTGAAATGTACAAACTATTGATGATTAAAATTTTCAAGAATTTCCGAAATAATCGCGTAGAAATATGTGAGTTATCAAATACGGGACATCAAAAAGGCCATGTGTGTCGCTTTACTTACTGAATCTCTACTAAAATATATAGTTATGTATGTATGTATGCTCGTACTTTATTATATGCAATTAGCTATATGTAGTTAGTTGATTATAATCGATTTGTTACATAATTATCTGTCAGTGCTAATGGACTGTAGCTTTCATCTTATATTTCTGGCTCATTATTTCTTACGGAACTGGCATTGGTTTGTATTATTTACTCGTTATTTGTGTATTTCCAGCCCAATTTTATAAAAAAGAGACTAAATCGTGGCAATACCCTTGCGTAGAAAAATGAGCTTGCACATGATTCTCTTGTGGACGCAAAACACTGGTGAAAGAAGTTAATCCGATATTATACTTTTTTATGAGTAAAACTGGGGAATTAATATAAATAACTTGTTTTTTTGTACAGCTAAAAATTATATCGGAATATGTTCAAAGCTATTAATAGCTTTAAAATGCTATTGAAAGACATTGACCGTTGTAACAGTACAGTACCGACGGCAAAAGACGAAGCAAAGAATGGCTCAGACATTCTCTGATTCGGTTCTCTATAAACTGTGCAGTATACTTATTTCAAATGGCTAGAATTTTATGTGTAGAGAGTAAAATGAAGAAAATACTCGCTGATCAGGAGCCTTGAATATGATATTACGAGCTGTACTTTGTAAAATATAATAAGAGATTGGCATGGATAATAATTGATGTCTAATCCTTGATTTTCGTAAAATATAAGTTTCTTTTACCTTACTCTAATAAAGTTCGAAAAGGTACGTTATTAAAGCCCTGTTTCCCACCGTTAAAACAAAAATTCGTAGGCGGAGTATTATAAGATAGTCCGCTTAAAGCATTAAATCGTTCGAACATGGAATGAATATATCAAGATAAAATATATTACATATATATGCATACCATTGCAACATCGATCGCAGGATATTGTGCGACTCAATAACACGAGGGTGGTTTTATTTAACTAGAACAAAATTTAACAATATCCGCCCCCAATTTACCGATTTTTAAACTTTTCAATAAATTTAAAAAAATACTTAAAAAGTAAAGAAAAATAATAAACACCCGCGAATCATTTTCATATCGCGACACAGGTCTCCAATTCTCATATTTTACATATAATTATTACTTCTCAATTTTACCTCGCTCTTCTTTTTACAGTTCGAAACTTCTAAAAAATCTTGAGTCTTTTATTTGCTTAATAATGTTCGCGCAGTCTTTTTCCTATCATTTTAAAAATCACTTGACCTAACTTGTCTTTTTGACCGTTTGCAAGTCAAACTAGTATTTGTTTATTTATTTCTATCTTTCCTTTTATCAAGCGATCAAATCGAACTTAAGGAAATTTCCAATAAAAACGAATGGTAATTAATTTTCACGTTATTACCGCGATGGCGAAAAATTTTCAATAGTTTTTCTCTTTTTTTTTTTTTTATTTTCTTTTTCTTAGACGCGTATGAGCTTGATTACTCGTTCAACAAAACTACTAGTGAGTACAGGACAAACAAGTTTAACTCGTCGTCGATAAATTTCGTCAGTCATTTTTGGCCGTCTTCATCGGAGAATCAAACACGCGCGTTTTCCTTTTTCACGATTAGATACCTATAATAGGTTATAAGTATTATATTATCCTCCGAAATAACAACTTATGGTTTATCGTCACGATAAATTTGCCTAGTCGCGGGCATACCTATAACAACCGATAAAATTCTCGTCTAACTCGCCGCATCAATGCAATGACCATCTCTAAGATTGCCACACAATCAGTCCATTGTAACTATAATTTCATTTTTTATACTTTTAAATACGAACGTACCGAAACTCCTTGAGTTATTAATGTTTTTTTCTTTTTTTCCTAGACTCGAAAGCTCGTTTGTCTTCCAATTTCGTTCAATCATTTTGTTTTCGCACGAATTACCCACCGATTTGGAAGCACTGTATATTGTTTTTGTTCTTTTTTTTTTTTTTTTTTTTTTTTTTTTTTTTTTTCTCCCTTTTGTCTTGGTTTCCTTTTTGTTTTTTTTTCATAATGTTATTATCCATTATGCGACTATAACGGGCGTTATATACGACAGGCGTTATATACGAGACAGCATTCGTTATACAAAACGGAAAATATACCCATTTCACGATCCCTACGACACAGTGCAGAGCGCAGATCTCGCAACGTCGCGACGAGCCAGATGCGCCTCGCGCGTTCACTGGGAATATTAACGACGAGCGTCCAAGCTAGCCCGGTTGAGTTTTTCTTTTTTTTTTTTTTTTTTTTTTTTTTTTTTTTTTTTTTTTTTTTTTTGTGCGGTAAATTTTATTATTTTTTTTTTTTGGGTTAATTTTTCACATTTGTTTGGAATAATTGGTTGATTCCGGGTAAAGTTCAACCATACGTCGGACACACCGGACGGGGTGGAAAGAAAAAGCCAACGGAGCGCTCGTGTCCCGAAAATTGAAAACCGCCGGGCGAGTGAGACGTATATCATCATCATCATCATCATCATCGCACCAGCCTATATACGTGCATTATATCGTATGAAAAAACTACAGCTAAATCAGTATAAAAAATATATATAAATTTTCCGCTCCAGCCGGCGCGGTAACTGAAAAACGCGCGGACCGCTGCGTGGAAGCAAGCGAAAGCGCGCCCTTGTATACCATCCGACTCGTCCGTCGCTCTATACAACAACAGCCCCCCTTATGGATCTTTGTTCCTCCGTATAAACGACGCGCCACGACTCCGGTCTCCTTCGGAAATCGCGATCGCATCTGGGCGATCGAGCTAGTAGTGCAGACGCGGTGGCGTTGACGGCGGCGGGGGTGGCGGGGGTGGCGTCGCGAGGCGGCTCCTGGTCTATTTCTGCCGGCGGTGGTAGATGCTCTTGTGGTTGTTGAGGCTGTTGAGGGTCCGGAAGACCTTGTGGCAGAGGCCGCAGCCGGCGCTGTTGAGCGGCTGGAAGTGCTGTTGCTCCTTGTGCCGCTTGAGGGTCAGCTTCGTCGAGAGAGTCTTGCCGCACACGTCGCAGGTGTAGCAGACGCCCGGGGGCAGGAGGCTGCCGTGCATGGGGTGCGACAGCCGCATGGCTAGAATCGCCGAGGGTGGTCCTTCGTGCGTGGGCAGCGTTTTATTTCGCGCGTTTTTTTTTTGTTTTTTTTTATGTTTTCGCGTTTAACGATTTCGTTTCATTTTTCGACGCATTTAACAAGATCGTGCAAATAATATGTTGGCAACAAAGATCATAATAGTTATAATAGTAAGTAAGTAGTGGTAAAAGTGGTTGTCGTTGTTGTTGTTGTTGTTGTTGTTGTGTTGGTGTGAATGAATGATTGATGTTATATTGTTAATTTTTTGATTGCATTGAATGTCCGTTACGAACCAATATTCGGCGGAGATGGTTCCACGTGTGGATGGACCCCCAGCACAACACAGTCCGTTGGTGCGCGTGAAGGTAGGTAGTAGTAGAGGTACACACACAGAACAATGACGAACCAGAGCACGTATAGCCGAGCGAGACCGGGACCGGGAACAAACAAGAACAAAGATACGGCTGACATTAATATTTTTTTTTTTTTTGCTTCTTATTTTCTTTCTTTTTTTTTCGATGGATACATTAGTTTAATTGATGGTACTCGTGGTACTCTCTACAAAAGTATAGACAGATGAATAGATAAAAACAGACAGTTGGATAGAGTATTGATAGAGCAGGAGCGGGATTATTCGGGTACTATAGAGAACTAAGGAGGGCTGAGAAAAATCCAAGGTAAACGACATTTTTTTCGTATAAAAGATTGACTCTATGCTTTACTCGATTTCTAAATAAATCGCAGTGGTTAGTTAATAAATAAGTAGAACAAAAACTAGTTTGAAATTGTAGAAAAAGAAAAAAAAAGTTGGAAAAAATAATTGAGATGATTAGTGGTACTAGAAAATAATATTCTGCTTTATACTGTTGCTTCGATTGTATTCATCAGGTTTTTAGTTTTTTTTTTTCAGTCTACATACTGAAGCATCAAACTTAAAAATATTAGAACGCTTTGTCGTCTTAACAACAAGAGAGGCGGATCTTGTTCAAGAAAGAGAGACAGACAAGAGAAAAGGCTCGGGGCTCTGGTTTGTCATTGATTATGGTAATGTGTGGCTCTTGTTTTTTTTTTTTTTTTTTTTTTCAATTTTCATTTCGCCAAATGTTACATGCCAATAAATCGTTCATCATTGTGTTGTCCGTGTCACAATTGTCGAGAATTGTGACGCGTACTCGTACGTAGGGATAGCCAAATCAGTGTTAATGTGATGTATAAGTATGGTTATATTATATTGCATAACAATAACAATTAGTAACAATGAGAGAAAATCATCGGTTACAATAACTACTGTAATCGGTTGTATGAGACGTGTATTATAAAATATGCATTAGGCAAATGGCAAATCAACTCTAGAAATGCAACTCGATTGCGCGATAGTTAATATACTATACACAAGATTAAAAATATTAAAATATAGATTTTGAAAGTGAAAATAATAAACATACCATTCTCAATGCTTCCCCGGGCGTGGACGAGTGTAGTGTCAAATAATAAGGAGGAGGAGACCCCGCACTCGTTAATTCCAATTCATTCGGTTCGTGTTTTTTTTCTCTCGCCCTCTCTCCCTCTCCGCAAACACACGTATATATTTATACCATACGCGCACTTATTTTTTTTGCTACGTCAATTCTTTTATTTTCTTTTGTCCTTTTCTATACTGTGTTGTCGCCTCTGCATCAGACGCGCGGCTGCTTTCATTGAGAGATGAGAGGAGGGATGGGACGACAAGCCAGTTCGAGTTCTCTTTCTTTACCAGTACGTATAATATAGGCAAGTATGTATATGTATACGTACAACACTCGAACGTGGCTGTAATATGTAGTAATGTTAAGAGGAGGTGTTGCGTGGCCAAAGTCCGGGCTGAACAGTGGCACAAAAATATTACACTACGTCACGTTTTTTTTCTTGTTTATCGTAAAAAATGACTTTTATTGGTAATAATAATGATGATAATAATAATAATAATGACAATGAGACCGCTCGTGAGTGTACATCAATAAAAAAAAACAAACAATTAAAACAAATTAATGACCTGAATCCCTCAAAAACTATAAACTACGTAAAATACTACGGTAGTTATTGATTGTAATTTTAATAGTTATAATAATTAGAAATAATATTAGTGATGATAATAATAATGATTATAATAATGTTGAGAACGATAATAGTATAATAAATTAAGGGAAGGGGGGATAAAAAACAAACACTATTATTAGTATTAGAAAGTACAAAAAGATTTTCCCTATTTACACGGCTCAACAAGGAGCAAAGCACTATCTTTCATTTTCCCTTTTTTTTTCTCACACACACACACTCGCTTCTTTTATGTCTCTTTCTTTCAATCAATTCCAACTCAAACTCTTATAGCTCTTACAAATCAATAAAATTGATTAAATTTTTAAAAAATTCCAAATTCTCCATCTTTTTTCGCCTATAAAAGGGACCTACAGAAATCGAGATACATAAATCAACTATTCTATATGTTTTTTATATTAATTATATCTTTCCATCAGATATACATTAACGTTTGCTACCTCATTATTTGAAGTTGTACAAAATTTATTATAAATCTATATATTTGTATTAGAGTCTGTTATTTCACAAATTCAACTACTCTCAGCACCTTTCCTTAAATCATTCCCAAAATTAAAAAAATTTTCCGTGTCCGCATACGAACTTTGATTAAATGCTTATAAATTTGAATATTACATTTTTTTCTATATTTTTAGTCAACATTATTTATCTCATAAACATTTATTCTACATTTCTAGCTATTTCTAACTTATCATTTTTTGGAGCAATGAAAAGAGCAAAAATCTGAATTTTAGGCTAAATAAGTGCGATTGAGAGATTGTAGGATAGGAGCTGAAAAAAAAATTAATTTAAAAACTAACAGATACTTTTATGTGTATATAATACACTCTAATATAATATCCTAAGAACAATAATAAACAATAAACATTTGAAATGAAAAAATACGTTATAACAATGTTATTTTGTCTTGTTATTATAGCAATACTATACTACGGTTTACGTAAATAAATTTTCCGCGTCGATGGTAAGGGGTAGTGCTTGCACATGATATACTTAATGTTAGATTAATATGATAATCATAGTAATAATAACAATAATAAATGGTATGATTGACAATCGTAAACTACGCTGTGCTCAGGTGACGACTGGCCGCATTTACTCCGCGAAACATGTTAAAAAACTGTAGCTGCCGGTGATTATATACTTGAAAATAATTTACTCGCGCGCAGCGGATCAGCGTGTATACTTATAATACAGGGGGAGGAGAGTGGAGCGGGAGGAGAGGGAGGAAGGAAGGAAGGTTGCATGACGTAATTCGCGATGCTCTCACGTTTCTCCGTATACAGTACGTATATAATATTGTGTAGTTGCCGTACATGTAGAGTCGCTTCGAGTGAAAGTTTGGCGTGTGTGTCAGGTAGAAACTCACGCTTCGCGGTTAAAGTGATAATTATTACCGTCACGTGTGCGTGTGCGCGTGCATCAAGTTTCGCAAGGTGTACACATACATAAATTGAGGAATAATGCATTTTTTATAATACAGACGAGTATATTGTTGCGGTGGACGACAACGATTTTTCTCGTCTGCGTATGGACAGATTCTCGCGTACTTATTTATTATTCTCGCCGCAGTGGGCAAAGTTTCGATCATGGTTTTAAACTTAATAAAAAATGCATCGTTTCGTCATTTTTTTTTTTTTTTTTTTTTTTTTTTTTTTTTTTTTTTTTTTTTTTTTTTTGTTTTTTGTTTGTTTCTTATATTTAAATTTAATTTGCACTAACAGTA